>JANTPZ010143534.1:0-16029 GCA_025593235.1 Vachellia pachyceras | reverse complement strand
TGGATCATTGAGGAGATAGTGTTCCTTGTCTTTGCCTCGGATGAACATCAAAAAATTACGGGACCATTGAAGATAATTGTTTTCAGTCAACCGATGTACCATCGGGACTTGGGAAAGAGGGTCCGGTGTCCCAACCGAAGGAGTCGATTGAGACTGGCCAGAATGACCCACACTCGATCGATCGGCATCGCTGTTAGGGGACTGTGACGAGGGGTTGTCACCGTCAACAGCAAAGGCCCGTGACTGGCCATGGAGAGCGTCCTTATAGGACATAATGCCAATGAGGGCAGGGTTCTGATACCATGAAATAATATGATGCAATGCTGATCTGATTTATTGATTGAAGGAGTTGTACATATATAGAAGGGAGAAACCCTAACTGAATACTAGAATCCCTATATTCTAGGTAACAATAATCCGTATATCCTAGGTAACAATAATTCAAATTTTGAATTAAATAACTGAATACATAATTAATAAATACTAAATTATCTATTATGCTAGAAACCCCAATAAAGTAGGCATTCTCCAACAGGAAACTTGACAAACTTGGTATTAAGAAGAAAATCTAGTTTTCTTCAAGTGTTCTCTTCTAGACATTTTTCTTCGTCCGGAGTAACCTAGATTTTATCATTATTAGATACGTGAATTTGATGAGCACTCAGCTCCTTCTTATCAAGGATGGTAGATGCGTTCCGTGGGATTTTGACTTGATTATCCTGTCATTTGATGTTGAGGCTGTTTTAAATTGCGAATTGCTGAGTTCGTATATTTCCTGCTATCTGCTATTTAAGATTTCTTGATGACTGTCTGGGCAAAAAAAAAAAAAAAGATTTCTTGATGACTGTGCGTGCAGGTTCATGATGAAGTTATACTTGAAGGGCCAACAGAATCCGCTGAGATTGCGAAGGCTATAGTTGTTGACTGCATGTCCAAACCCTTTGATGGCAAGAATATTCTTCAAGTTGACCTCGCTGTTGATGCCAAGTGTGCTCAAAACTGGTACTCAGCAAAATAGATACTTGGTCGGAGTTTCTTACGGTATGAAGGCCGTACATTGGTTTTGAAGGGGCTTACTTTGCCCCATAGTGCCGCTGCCATTACTGGATCTGGGGAATGTTTCCTCATTTTACGTGACCCTGGCTCCATCACTGGGTTCGTGATTGCAAGCAAAGATGCTTTCACTTCCGTCTCTTTTTGGTCGTGAGTAAGAGGTTGTGGACTTTCTGTGTAGCCGTTCCAGTTTGAAGGCTTGGGAATATTAAAGCAGAGCATGAACGTTCATAGCAAGGAGCAAATGGCCCGAACCAACTGCTGTTTCCGCTTTTTAAAGTTACATGTGGTCTGTTTCATGTACCTACCTCTAAGATTTTCGGTTCGATGTAAATTGTATTCTGCATGTATATAAATCAAATACGTTGACCATGTCAATCTTGCTAATGGCCATGTTTAGTTCTTATTTGTTGTTTGGTCAAAAAATAAGTTCTTAATTGTTGGTTGCTGCTCCATGTCTAAATAAATTAGATAAAATCCGATAAAAATACACTTTAAAATAGGTAACAAATCATGGTCTCTAGTAAAATCTCTAATCAGATCATCTGCACCAATTTGGAATTTTAAAATATTATAAAATTACATAATTAGCCATTCTTCTCGTTTTTTGAAAAAAAAAATCTGTTCATTATTTTCATTATTGAATTCCGGGAGTTCTAATGAGGGTGATGGTCACAGGAGCTCCAGTGACCAGCTGACAATCAGTCAGGTGGCCAAATATTTTTATTTTTGAATTTCATAAATAGAAGTGGTCAATAACAAACCTATAATAGTTAGTATCTAAATTAAAGTAATTGTTCAGTAAAATACTAAGCAATTCTCTATTTTCAATTTAGCTAATTCGATTTTATTACAGTGAATGGCCATTTCAATTTTAAAAATTAAGAAAAACAGATAAACAACTTTTCTAGTCTGGTAAAATTAGCAAGATTTTAAGCAGCGGATGGAAGAGATCTGTTAAAATTTTTTTATATTTTATTTTGGTATCTTAAATTAAAATAGACCAACAATTTCTTCCATGGCAAGGGAAGAAAATATGCGTTCCTCTTCCCTTCCGGTTTACTTCCGCCCTTTCCTTCAAGCCAAACACGAAGGTCAAAAAAAGAAAAAAAACGGAAGACCAACGCGCGAACTATTCATGTCTGGGAGTGGGGAATGAGGACCAGACTCTGTTTGAATCAAGCGGAGCGATTTCATTTGATCTGCTTTTCTCTTCTCTTCTCTTGATGGCGTGAGCTTCTTCGGATGTGATAGAGTTCAAAGCCATAGCTAAGCTCGCCATCGTCGAGTGGCCGCTGCTGGAAGCCTGGAAGTTCTTGCTTTCATTTCCTTCACATGTGTAGTCACCGTTCTTCAGTGGCAATTAAAAGGGTAGCTTGGAAGGTCTTTCAATATTCTTCCTTCTTTGCGATTTATGCCTTATTTTTCTTCTTCTGCTAGTTTTGAGATCTTATATTACTTGTCACTAATCATATTTGAATTTGAATTATTACATTCACTTGAACACTGATTTTATCGATAGTCATATTGGTTATGTTCTTCAATCATTTTTCATTATATAGAAAAATAACGTTTTCAATGGACGTTGCTTTTATTTATTGCTCTATTCTGCGCAGAATTTCCTTTTGTAATGAACTTCATCTACGGACGTTTTTTCTTTTGGCTACAAATTCACCTTGCGAGTTTATTTTCCATAAGAGGATATCGTCGATGGACCATTACGGTGTCTCTGGTTTCGTGCAGTACTTTTGATCGATATACTTTACGGCGGGTGGTATATATTTAATTGAAGTCTCTCTTACGAGACTCTGCATTGAAGCTGAACGGTGGTGTTGATCTCGAGGTGATGGAATCATTGGGTGTAGGTGAGCTTCTTCATCTTGTGCATTTATTACGTCTCTTCCCACTCCTGCATTTTCCCGCATATCATAATGTAATACGTTATAATGATCCCGTGTCAACATACTTTCTTTCCGATCACATTATATGGAATGTGAGAGTGATTAACCATCAATTTCCTTGATCTCTCTTTGGCTTAGCTATTCCCCCTTGGCTAATTAGGATCATAAGATGAGCTTTTCTAAGAAGACGTGCAGTGCATACCCAACTATGCAGTTAGACCCTTTTGTTCTGTTTTAAATACATTTCTCATTTCGTCTAAAATCTTGCTTATGCGTTCCTTTTCCTCCTTGTAATTGTTACAGCTGGTGGTTTAAGGGACACATCAGTTATAGTTGTTACATTGGATACTGATGAAGTGTATGTCATTGTCAGCCTGTCTACTAGACATGACACTCAAGTTATATATGTGGATCCAACAACTGGAGCCCTCCACTACAATGGGAAGTTGGGGCTTGATGTCTTTAAATCCGAGAATGAAGCTTTGGATTTTATCATGAATGGATCGTGCTGGTTATGTAAAAGTAGAACTTATGCCAGGGCGATCCTAGGTTATGCTGCCTTTGGAAACTTTGGATTGCTTCTGGTTGCTACTAGATTAACTGCAAGCATCCCAAATCTGCCTGGTGGAGGTTCTGTGTATACTGTATCTGAAAGCCAATGGATCAAAATATCACTTCAAAATTCTCAACCCCAAGGTAAAGGAGAGGTGAAAAATGTTCAAGAATTAACTGAGCTTGACATTGATGGGAAGCATTACTTCTGTGACTCAAGAGATATAACTCGGCCTTTTCCAAGTCACTTTCCACTGAGCAAGCCTGATGATGAATTTGTTTGGAATGGGTGGTTTTCAACACCTTTTAGAAACATTGGACTACCACAGCATTGTGTCACTCTCCTGCAGGTTTTGCTTCATGCTTGGTATTTTCATTGGTGCTCAACTGCTTACTGTGATATATATTCTACTTCCCTTCCTGCCTTTCTATATAACTCCTCCGCTTGTAGCTGCCATACAGTCTTTATACTAATGTAGATGCATAGATTATATTTTTATGTCCTAGATAATCGTATCAGCAGTAATGTGTACATCCATTAAGTTTTGGAGGATCTTTTCAAGTTAACTAATTTGTTTCCACTCATTAGGATTTCTATTTGTGCTTGTATTGCTGCCTCTTGTATGATTTCCCCCCTTGTTTCTTCTATCATTGCAGGCGTCTTCTTGTTCCTATCTAAGAATGTACTTTTTTTTGGGACCAAATCTAAAAATGTATTTAATATACTAGAAATAGGATCTCTTTTGTTCAGTTGGTATCAAAGCCTCTATAAAATTTCGAGAGTTTGATCTTTTCTGGTCCCTATTCTCTTCATTAAAATTAAGTCTTAGTACGACGAATTGCAATTATGTTTAATTTATTTTGCCCAAATATTAATACCTCATTTGGCATGCTGGAAGAATTTTTGATGGAAGGGGAATAAGAAAAGGAAGTGGAAGTAGAATAGGAAAAAGAGTGGAAGTGGATCTCAAAAATATTTTTGGTATTTGCATAGAATCCGCACATAATTTTTATTGGGTTCGTGTATTTATATTTATAATATTAAAATACTAATATATCTTTAGAAAAGAAGCCCTAGATCTGCCATCCCCTACAGCAGATGAAGGTCTTCCTTCAACCTTCGATGCATACAATTGGAAGGGACTATGTGATGAAGAGCAACACATATGACAGATGAGGAAGGGCTGATAGTGTTAAAGAGCTCTCACTTTCTAAAGGGATGATATTGTGAAGGGCTCTTGTTATCTTCACTATTGAAATGGTCGTGTGATGGTGGAGGTGGCAATGATTATGGTGATAGGGAGACTAGTGATGGGGAATGCGTTGGACTGGGTTGCAGTGGATTGTGGACAGGATTATAGAGTGGAAAAATATAGATATGCTTTGGCTTCTATAGGTCCTGGGATGGAAATGAGTTGTATCTATTTTGATGGAATTGGCTTCCCACTCTTAAATGAAATGATCCGACTAGAATCAGCAGTATTCTATGAAATCTGATAGTATGGTAGAAAGAAATAGATTTGATTTCTTTCTACCATACTATCTATTATTGTATATTGTATTGTAGTGTATAAAGTTTTACTCTATAAGTGGGATTCCATTGCACCAAATAAGCGATTTTGAGAATTCCATTTCCATTTTTAATTCCATTATCCCGTTTTCAGCTTAACACATCTATTTTGATGGAATTGGATTCCCTGCAGAATTGGATTCCAGTGCACCAAATAAGCAATTTTCAGAATTTCATCTCCATTTTTTAATTCTGTAGTCCTATTTCCAGCTTAACAAATGAGGCTTAAGTGCAAATGCATTTTGTGTGCGGCATGGCTACATATTTAATGTTTGTTATTTCTTTCTTTTTAAACACATACAACTAAAAAATGCCGCAAACTCTGTTGTAAATCTATTTAGAGCTAATGCAGTCCATTGGCTATTTTGGTGATAGTATAAATATGCCAAAAGTTAACACATGAAGTAGTTGAGATACTCTTATGGGGTTGATACACTATTTTCTAACTTTGTCTTCATGTGTAGGGGTTTGCAGAATGTCGGAGTTTTGGAAGCTCCAGTCAGCTTGAAGGTATTGTTGCACTTATAGCTCGTCGAAGTAGACTGCATCCTGGTACTCGTTATTTGGCGAGAGGGCTAAATTCATGCTTTAGTACAGGTAAAGAAACATATCTATACCTCTTGGTCTTAAACCCTCCATTTGCTTGAGTTAAACAAACATTGCAATGTAGTCAGGTTATCTTTAAGTATAAATTCTTTCAAAATTGGCGTTTGCTTGTGTAAGCTGTTTCTACTCATGCTTTGAGTGTTAAGCTTTTTCAGTCATTTCTGTCTGGTTTTAATTCTCTTTATGTCATTCCTTATATTTGAACTTTTTTTCCAGCATGACCCTCTTCTGTTAGCCATTGATGTGCAAGTATTTTTTTTAGTTTGTTTCACTACCAAGTTTTATTTTGAGAATTATAAACTTCGGAAACATCCCATGATCACTCACTTCATACTCATCTAAACTTATTCTGTAGTGGAAGTATGGAACTTTGTATGCTACTGCTTTCATTTTTTTATTATGCTTCTTCGGATATTACTTCAATAATTACATGCACTGCCTGGAAGTGGCATATGTTCAATTGTTTTGTGTACAGGAAATGAAGTGGAATGCGAGCAACTTGTATGGGTTCCTAAACGGGCAGGCCAGAGTGTACCTTTTAACACATATGTGTGGCGAAGAGGGACCATTCCTATCTGGTGGGGTGCAGAGCTAAAACTGACTGCTGCAGAAGCTGAAATTTATGTTTCAGATTGTGATCCTTATCTAGGAACTGTGCAGTACTATCAAAGACTGAGCAAAAGATTTGATGCTCGGAGTCTCGATATAGGTGCTAGTGAGAATCCCAAGCGAAAGGCTTTGGTTCCCATTGTATGCATTAACTTGCTTCGAAATGGAGAAGGTAAGTCGGAATCCATTTTGGTTCAGCATTTTGAGGAGTCCATAAACTATGTGAGATCAACCGGAAAACTTCCATGTACACGGGTTCATTTGATCAATTATGATTGGCATGCTAGTATAAAATTAAAAGGTGAACAGCTGACAATTGAAGAGTTATGGAAACTTCTGAAAGCACCTACTGTGTCTATTGGAATTTCTGAAGGGGATTATTTGCCTTCCCGACAACGAATTGATGATTGCAGAGGTGAAGTCATCTACAATGACAATTTTGATGGGGCATTTTGTTTGAGAACACATCAAAATGGGGTAATTCGTTTTAACTGTGCTGATTCTTTGGATAGGACCAATGCTGCTAGTTTTTTTGGTTGTCTCCAAGTCTTTACGGAGCAATGTAGACGACTTGGAATATTACTAGATAGTGATCTGGCATTTGGTTATCAGTCAATGAATGTTTATGGCGGATACACTTCTCCTCTACCTCCTGGCTGGGAGAAGCGTTCTGATGCTGTTACTGGAAAAACATATTATATAGACCATAATACTAGAACCACGACATGGATGCATCCGTCCCCTGATAAACCATGGAAGAGATTTGACATGACATTTGAGGAGTTCAAGAGATCAACAATTTTGTCTCCAGTGTCTCAATTAGCTGATCTTTTCCTGCTTGCTGGGGATATTCATGCAACTATTTATACTGGGTCTAAAGCAATGCACAGCCAAATTCTTAACATATTCAATGAAGATACAGGGAAGTTTAAACAGTTTTCTGTGGCACAGAATATGAAAATCACTTTGCAGAGAAGATATAAGAATGCTGTCGTGGATAGTTCTCGGCAAAAGCAATTAGAAATGTTTCTTGGAACTAGGCTTTTCAAGCACCTTCCATCAATTTCACTACAACCTTTACGTGTATGTTACTTGTAATGAAAGCTCCAGTAGGTTCTGAAATATTATTGCTGTTCGAAATAGCCTTCATCTGAGGAAAACAAATGTAATTTGATGATATATAACCAAATGCAAATAGTCCTATGGAAGCAGCTTGGTTACAAAGAAAGTATTAGTCTTTGGAAACAAGGGTGACGGACTATTATTCTTTGGAAACTTGAAAGTTTTAATAATATGCAGGTGGGAATTGTTGATGCCAAAAGTTTGGTAGATTTTAAGATATTGATTTGAATTAGTTCATAATTGATTCTGTTGTATTTTTATGTGAACAGAGTAAAACAGTTACAGACAAAATTTAAGATCTATAGCTGTATACAACAAATGAGGCGTCAATTTAGAGATAATTTCTTGCAAAGTTGTGTTTCTAGGATGGTGGCCTTTTATACAGGGTAGAAGCCATATACGTAGAATTGCTTTATTTTTGTGGATGATGATGCAATGATGCATGAGAGAATGGCATATGAAACACTCCAAATTTTCAAATAAAAGCTAGATAATCTTGATAAAAATTGGTCCCCCGTTTTTTCTGTTGTTTGCGGATCTCTATCTATTAAGCTCTTGTTTATATCCCACTACCACTGACTGTGGAACTTATATAGCCGTATGAGCAATAGAACTTTGTATTGTTGACATATTATTATCAAATAACCAGCATATCTAATTGTCACAGGTACCCTCTCGACCATCTGGTTTCCTTCTTAAGCCAGTTGCAAACTTATTTCCCAGTTCTGGAGGTGAAGCTAGTCTTTTGAGCTTCAAGAGAAAAGATCTGGTCTGGGTAGGCTGCATGAATTTTTTTCCCCTACTGAAGGGAACTCAGTGTATAAATTGTTGCTGTGGCTGTTATTTCATATTTCAGTATAAGCTTTCTCAATTTCATTTGGCACTTACAGAGAATTTTTCTTTTTCTGTTTATCAGATTTGCACACAGTCCGCTGAGGTAGTTGAAATTTTTATCTATCTTGGTGAGCCTTGCTATGTCTGTCAGCTTCTTCTCACAATATCCCACGGTGCAGACGATTCAACATTTCCATCAACAGTTGATGTTAGGACAGGACGTTATTTGGATGGGCTTAACCTAGTCCTGGAGGTCTCTGTTTTTCCTTCTTTATATCAGCGCTTTTGGAGTTCATGAACAAGTTTGATATTACTGTAGGATAAGATTGCTAATCATGCTTTCTGAAGCAGGTGGGAGCATTCACATTCATTTTTGTGAAAAAACCACGGAAAATTAGCATTTTAATGATCTATATGATTGTAAACTTTACATAACTTATGTACATTTTTATCTCGTTAAATATAATGTGGAAAACCTTATAATCCAAGATGTGTTTGAATATTAGTTGGATCTAGAGTAGCTATAAATTTTCTAATGGCATCAATAAAAGGCTTCAATCTATTATGCAAAAGTTTGAGATTGAAAAGTTTTAGTTATACCAAGATTTGCAACTCATGGCTTGTTTCTTATTGGGCTACTAGCTTGTTATGTATATGGTTGCAGGAAATTTCTAGTGTGTTATGGAGCTTGCTTGAATTCTGATTTCTGTACTCATCTCGCATCTATGGGCAGGGTGCTTCTATACCACAGTGTGCAAATGGGACAAACCTATTAATACCGCTACCTGGGGCTATTAGAGCAGAAGACATGGCTATAACTGGGGCAGGCTCTCGCATAAATGCTCAAGAAACATTGTCATTGTCATTGTATGATTTTGAGGAACTTGAAGGAGAGTTAGACTTCCTAACTCGTGTAGTGGCACTTACCTTTTATCCTGCTGTTTCTGGAAGGAGTAATTTGACTCTTGGTGAGGTAAAGATAACTGATGTATATTTTAGTTAAAACATAATGATTTCTGGCTTGGCTAAGCATGCTAGTATTTATCAGTTGCCTGTGATTATACGAATGGATCTGTGTGAATTTCAAATGGAAAATGTAAACATATTTGTATGTGGTTCCATAGGAATATTGACAAATAAGGACTGTTCAAAGTGATTCCCCTCAAATTGTGTCTCTATTAAAAATAGAATAAAGTAGCATTGATGACAAGGCAGTTTTGGCTGAAATCAAAATTAGTTCCATTTGGATTTTCTTATTTATGATATGCTGTAGGAACAATGCATGGTGGATTAGAGAAGAGTTTTCTCTTTGTCCCTGTTTATGGATGTAAATCATTTTGTGTTCTCAATGCTAAATCTTCCGGTTATGTAAATTATTATTGGGGGTGCTGAGTTCAGTTAAATGTTCCAAAATAGTGCAAAATGGAATTCTTTTTCCTGATCGGAATGCTGTAATATGCAGATTTTCATTGGTCTTATTTTTTATGGAATTTTCAGTTTTATGAATGAGAATTATTTCTCGTACAACATAAAATTCTGGATGAATATGAAGAATGCAAACCTTGAATATTCTTCATGCAAAATGTAACCAAGTATCTTGATTATCTAATCCACGGTGGAATGTTCTAATTGCACATGCACATCTTTGGGCGTATTTCATTTGTCTTGGTAATATATTATTTCTCTAGTCTTACTTTTCAGGGAGGAATATAAATTTGATTTTTACGCTAATCTTATTATTCTTCTAATGATTTACTCTGGCTACAGATTGAGATCCTCGGGATTACCCTTCCTTGGAGGGGCATGTTTACTGATGAAGGCCCTGGTAGAAAGTTAATTGAGCATGTCAAGAATTTTCAAAAGGAGACCAATCCATTTTTATCGGGCTCAGACAAGAATCCATTTAATTCTGCATCCTCAAAAATATTGTCACAACCTGTGCAAAGAAGCACGTCTGCCGATCCTTTCTTTGACCTTCTTACTGGGGAAGAACCACTTGCACACCCTCTAGCTCAACCCATTACTGAAAATCTTGTCCATAATGAAAGTTATGCACTTGATTTTCTGGACAACAGTGTGAAAAGTGATAATAACATTTCTGCATTTGAAGTTGCAAGTTTGGACCCCAGTGCTGAGCAATATCTAAATTGCCTGAAATCTCTTACAGGGCCAAGTTTGGTATGTTATACCATTAATTATCCTCTGAATAATTATTTGTTTTGCTGTTTTACCCAGATAGTATAACAACCTAAATTTTGTGCATTTAATTTCCCAGGAATGTTCTTTTTCTGCTCATTTTCTCTATTTCTGAGTTTTTCTTTCTTAGATTGTTTTGCTGCCTGTAGCATGTGTGTGATATATATATATATATGATGCGGTGTTTGGGTTAGCTTATTAAGTGATCTTGTGCTTTTTGGGTAAATATGTTTTGTCTCATAAAACGCTAGAGTACTTCTTTTAATTGATTCTGGTGTTCTTCTGCCAAATTTTTTCTTCATGCTACTTAAAGTAGACCCCTTGTAGCTTCCTTTACTTTGAATGGGAAATGTGTTTGTGATGTCTTTTGAGAACTGTTCATCGTACAAATATGCTGAGGAATAAAAAGCTAATTTCTTGGATGAGCTGCTGCTTCTGTTTCTGTTTATCATTGAATACTTTGCCTCTCTACTTGTAATTCTTGATTTTAATCAAAATAGAGGACATCTATCTGATAGGTGTACAGATATTCCCCTTGAATCAATAATTTAGCGGACAGCATTTAATGCAAATGTAATTCATTGCCTGTACAATTTTTGTAGGGAAAAACACTAGGCTTCATAGAAGCCATGAAACTTGAAATTGAACGCTTTCAGCTAAACATGTCTGCTGCTGAAAGGGATAGAGCCTTACTATCTGTTGGAATGGATCCCACAGCAATAAATCCAAATACGCTACTTGATGAAGCATACATGGGAAGATTATCCAAAGTTGCAAGCACTCTTGCGCTGCTTGGAGAAGCTTCACTTGAAGATAAGCTAATTGCTTCTATTGGTTTGGAACATATTGAAGATAATGGTATAGATTTTTGGAATATTACCAGAATTGGGGAATCCTGTTTAGGTGGCAAGTGTGAGGTGCATGCTGAATTTAGAAAACCAAATGTAATATCCGGTGGAGATTCAGAACCTACATTCTTGTGTTCTCAATGTGAAAGAAAGGTTTGCAGAGTTTGCTGTGCTGGGAGAGGGGCGCTTCTGCTTGCGGGATATAATCCACAAGAGATTATGAATTATAACAGTGCATCTGGCCAAAGTGGATCAAACTATGGATGCCAAGTTGATGTCCCTCTCAATCGTGTATTAGCACGTGATGGTACAATTTGTAAACGGTGCTTCCAGGATATTGTGCTTGATGCACTGATGTTGGATTATGTTAGGGTTTTGATTAGCTTGCGAAGAGATGCTCGTGTGGAAAAGGCTACCTACAATGCTTTGAAGAAAATTATTGGATCATCACCTTGGGATTGTGCCTTGGACAACCAGTTTAGTGGCAAGGCCATACAGCAGTTACTTCATGGATGTGAATCTGTGGCTGAATTTCCATTTGCCAGCCTTTTGCACCCGGTATCTCCCCCCCCTTTCTTTTGTTCTTTTTAAATTGGATTTTAATTCTGATTTTGTACTCTGCACTTTCGCCTTTTCACACACATTACTTTGCTACGTGCTTTTGTTTCTTACAAAAATATATTGAGATGCACTACATATTACTGATTTACTGGTCTTAACAAACACATTGCTGAGACCAATCGAAAGCCAATCATTTACAAGTGTACGGAGATTGTATGAAAGACTAGAAAATATGTTTTATAAACTTGTAAGATGGCCTATTAATGAATTTTGGACCATTTTGCTAACACCACCACCACCCTATCCCACTAGGTGAGGTTAGCTACATGGATCACATAATTACATTGCCCTCTATCATAGACCAAATCTCTGAATAAATTTTTAATCAAATGATCTCTCTATATAACCCCATTGAGTGTAAGCTTTTGTTTTCCTCTACCTCTTTTCAGTGAACTTTATACTGCTTGATCAACCTTTTTCAACAGTGTCTCTAATGGCATTCTCTTAGCATGGTCGCTTGATCAACCCTTCTTAATGGTGCCTCTAATGGCATTCTCTTAACATGTTCGAACCATCTCAAATAATTTTCTACCATTTTCTCCTCAGTAGACACCACTCCAATTCTTCTATGTATTTCCGGATGTTATCTATTCTAGCATAGGCAATTATTCATCTCAGCATCCTTATCTTGACTACCTCTACTTTATTCTCATGTTGCCCCTTTAAAGCTCAACAACATTCATTACCATATAGCATTGATGACCTTATGGGAGTGTGATAAAAAAATCCTTTTACCTTATGAGGTATTTTCTGATCACAAATAAATCTAGTAACATGCCTCCATTTATACCATTCAACTTGAATATTATGATTAACATCACCATCAATTTCACCGGGGGTGTTTGGGAAAGCTTCTCAACACCCCAAAAGCACGTTCAACAGTGTTTTTCCGCAAAACGAGATAATCTCCTTCACACATTTACCTCGTAAATGGTAAAAGTACTTCTCCATTGCTTTACCAAACGGATCCACCATCTTTTTGTTTACTTGATGCTGGATATCTAAACTTTGTGACTTATGGATTGATTTGATCTCCAAGTCTCAATCTCAATTGTGCTTAATGATATTTTCTCATAATCTTATTGCATAGCTCATAAGCTTAATCCCTCCGTCCTTTGTACAATTTTGAATCTCCTTATTATTATAAATAGGGATTAATGTACTTTTCTGCCCCTCATCAGGCATTTTCTTGGATCGAAGAATCTCATTAATAAACTTAGTAATTGATGGAGACCTGATAGTATGGGATACCTAGTCCCACATTTAGTAAAATGAGGTGCTCAATGAGGGTATTTAAGTGGGGTGTTTCTCTCACCTTAATAGCTAGTTTGTGGGGTAGGATTCCTCATCTCACTTAGGTACCCATTAATTAGTATTAGAGCTAGGTTAACGACCTCTTTGGGGAGGGCTACCCACAGAGAGTTTTGACCGGCAAAAGGCTGAGTGATGTGCGGTGGAGTGCAGTTGCTTATATGTCGGCTTTCCAACATCAAGTATACAAAAAGATACATGCCTTGGCTCATAAGCTTAATCTCTCTATCCTTTGTACAATTTTGAATCTCCTTTATTATTATTATTATAAATAGGGATTAATGTACTTTTTCGCTCGTCATCAGGCATTTTCTTGGATAGAAGAATCTCATTAATAAACTTAGTAATTGATGGAGACATGGTAGTATGGGATACCAAGTCCCACATTTAGTAAAATGAGGTGCTCAATGAGGGTATTTAAGTGGGGTGTTTCTCCCACCTTAATAGCTAGTTTGTGGGGTAGGATTCCTCATCTCACTTAGGTACTGATTTAGTATTAGAGCTTGATTAACGACCTCTTCGGAGAGGGCTACCCATGGAGGGTTTTGACTGGCAGAAGGCTGAGTGATGTGCGGAGGAGTGCAATTGCCTATATGTCGGCTTTCCATGGGGGGCTAATTGATAGAGACTTTGTAGTAGGGGATATCAAGTCCCACATTGAGTAGAATGAGGTGCTCAATGGGGAATTTTAGTAAGTTGATTCTCCCACCTCTATAGTTAGCTTATGGGGTAGGCTTATTCTCTCACTGAACATGCAATCAGATCATAATTCAAGCTTTGACTGAACATTATACATTCAAACTTTTGATGTTGGTGTCAAGCTTCGCTGTTATTAAAATCTCATATAAAGAGAATCATGCTGTCTAGTGTTAGTTGCTAGGTTTTCTATAACTTTTCAATTAATTACATTAGACACTTTAGCTTTTATTTAATCTATTTTTCTCTATTTGGGGTTCCACTTATAGTTTGCCAAAGGTGCCAAATTCTTGTATCATTTCAAGTAGGGTTCAAACACCTCATTTACTATTTGTGGAGTCTTGTATTAAATGATATTGATGACTACAACCATTGAGAATGGAAGGGAATATGTCATTCATCTTCGAAAGTTGATAAACGTGTAAAAATTGTAACTTCTTTTTTCCAAAAATACCCTCATTTATTTGGAAGAGAGAATGTGCAATGGAGAGAGAAAGTTAAGTCAAAGTGGGAATTAAATGCAATGATATGAATAATGAGTAATTAATTTTTTTTGGGGGGGGGTATGATGGGAAATTAACAAAAAGATATTTGAGATAACCTCTAAGTATCTCTTATAGATAGGAACACGCCATACCCAAAAATTGTTTCTTATAATAAGGAGCATAGGGAGTATCAGTTATTATCACCTCAGCTGTATGCTTGTACAGTGCTAAGATTGGACTAATATAATATAGAAAAATTATGTTGCGATCCTCCAAACTAATCAGCAAATTGGCCAATTTTTGGATGGTCTTGTAAAAATGGAGCAGCTGGTATTTGAAAATCATGTGCCTTGTTTACCAAAATCCCTGCCAGTCCTAATGTCTTTAACAGCGTGAGCTCTGAGTGAGTTTTGTTGGATGAACAAAGGAGAAGCCCTTGTCTTCTTTTTGCAGCCGTCACATTTTATTATTTCTTTAGTTTCTTTATATTACTTAATTACCCTGCAATACCAGGTTGAAACAGCAATAGATTCTGCACCTGCATTGTCATTGCTTGCGCCATTTGATTTTTGTTCACAATATTGGAAAGCTCCACCTAATGCCTCCTCTGTTGAATTTGGAATTGTCCTTGGTGACCTTTCTGATGTAAATGGGGTTATATTGGTTGTCAGTCCGTGTGGCTACTCCTTGGTTGATGCTCCAATTGTAAGTCCACATGTTCCATGTGTTCTAGTTTTTTTATTTTTAGTTGTTTATTGAATTTATAAATAAAATTTGCAAGGATTATGTTGTTACAGGTGCAAATCTGGGCAAGTAATAAAATACACAAGGAGGAAAGATCATTTATGGGGAAATGGGATGTCAAATCTCTGATTAAGAATTCCTCCGAATTTAGTGGGATTGAAAAGTCAGGAAGAGAACATAAATTGCCTCGACATGTAAATTTTGCTTTCAGAAAGTCAGTTCAATGTCGAATAATTTGGATAAGGTTAAGCCTTCAGCGACCTGGTTCAAGTTCATATAATCTTGAAAATGACATTAATCTGTTGGCTATAGAGGAAAACCCCTTTTCCAACGTAACGCGACACGCCTCCTTTGAAGGATCTGCTGGAACTGAACCCTATCTTCATGCCAAGAGGATTTTAGTAGTTGGAAGCCCTGTTAGGAAGGTAATTGATATGAAGTCACAGCAAAGCACTGACCAGTTGAACCTGAGGGGATGGTTAGAGAGATCCCCACAATTAAATAGATTCAAGGTACATTATGGTTCGTTCTCAACTCATTGTGGAAGCCAGTTTGTTTTTAGAGCTTGTTCCAATATTTCATTCATATCAAATATTTTGGTGATGAATCTTTTGTTCAGGTTCCAGTTGAGGCTGAGAGGCTATTGCACAATGATTTAGTTTTAGAACTGCATCTGTCTCCTGTTTCTCCCTTGCTTGCTGGATTTCGCCTTGATGCTTTTAGTGTGATAAAGCCTCGGGTCACTCATTCACCTACTTCAAATGTTCATGGCCTAAATTTTTTGGCAATTATGGATGATAGATACATTTCTCCAGCTGTGTTGTATATACAAGTATCTGTTCCCCAGGTACTTATTTGTTTAACTTGCACTGCTTTGTGTG
>JANTPZ010143531.1:0-11665 GCA_025593235.1 Vachellia pachyceras | reverse complement strand
CATTATGAACATGTCATGCATTTTATGAAATTGTTAGAAAGTTTTGCTATTGGGATTTCTTTGAAATCTCACTCTCCCCCACTAACCATTTTTAGGTGGAGGCACTCACAAAGGTAAAGAGAAAGTGGTTGATGCATGAGACAAATGTGGGTGTATAATGTTTTGGGACTTTATCAAGAACTTTGTGTATTTTGTTTGTATGTTGTAATATTTTATGTAATGTGATGGATGAATGTACTATGGACTTTTGATAATTAGTTTATGCTTGAAGGATACCTAATCACCTAGATCAAAATGGTTAAGAAAAGTTTAGAAACTAAAATGGTAAGTTGGGAAGTTAAGAAAAGTAGAAATTTGGTTAACTGTTGAAAGTTAAGATTGGTCATTTGCTCTACTTTATCCTGTCTAAAAATGTAGTAAATGAGCTTCAAATGAACTGAAATTTTGTGAACAAATAGTTCACATTTCAAGCTTTAAAACAAGACCAAGATCACTGAAAATGGAATTTTGTACAGAAAGTGATGACTGTCCAAAGTTGGTGAAAAATCACAGAAAATCCTGGAAAAAGGAAAATTTACCATATGAACAGTGCTTTTTCACGAATAAATCTGCACCAACTGGACAATTTTTTTATTCAATTGAGTATTTTTTCCCTCGTAAAGGAATTTGTAAGCTTCAAATAGAAGTTGGAACCACTAGTTTCGATTTTTCTAGAATTAGTTATGATTTTTCAAAGTTGATCCGAAAAATTGTGAATAGTAACTTTTCAAAAAACTAAGTTTTCAACTTATTCCATTTTGACAATTCAAGATGTTTGAGGCCATTAATTGGTTCCAACCCATCATAATAGAAGCTAAGAGGGATAATTAAGAGGTATTACAGAATAGGGGGAAATAGCGAAAATAATAGACAAAGAACCATAAGAGAAGCTACGACCTCTGATGTTAATTATGATCCATTTACTGCTACTTGCCCAAATTATGATGTGAATTTTGAGATTAAAGGCTTTTTAATTAATTCTCTTCCTAAATTTCATGGCTTTCCAGGAGAGGATCCATACATCCATTTGCAGTCATTGTCATTGATTTGCCAGAGTATGAAACTAGTTGGAGCCTCACTTGACCAAGTGCTATGGAAGGTGTTTCACTTATCGCTGGAAGGAAAGGCAAGAGAATGGTTCATGAGTCTTCCGAGGCATGTAGCTAATGCCTATCCAAGTTGGGTTAATCTGAGAAAAGCTTTTTTGGAGAAGTATTTTTCAGCAACAAGAACTTCGTCAATGAGGAAGGAAATTTATTCAGCAAGACAAGAGTATGATGAATCGTTATACGATTATTGGAATAGATTTCAAGACCTTCTTTCTAGATGCCCTCACCATCAAATACTGGATGAGCAATTGGTTTAATATTTCTATGATGGGTTGAAGAGCCAAGAAAAAGGGATATTGGACGTAGCTGCTGGAGGTTCATTAATTGATTTAACCACCGAAGAAGCTTAGGAGCTTATCAAAAAGATGGCTTTGAACCATCAACAATATAGTGTGAGAGACACTAGGACACTAGGGCTGTACATAAAGTTGGATATGCAAGTGCTCATAATAGGAGAATGGACACCCTAGAATCAAAGGTAGATTCTTTGGAAAGTAAAGTCACATCCCAATTGTCTCTTATTACTGCTGAGTTGAAGAACCTAAATGTCAATAAGCCACAGCCATCCATGGATTTAGCTGCTCCAAGTTGTGAAACTTGTGGGTCAGTAATGCATATTTCAAGTGTGTGCCCAAGCCGATTCGAAGAAGTTTTTGCAATGTATCAAGGGAGACCAAATCAGAAATGGGATTCCTACTCCAACACATACAATGAGGGATGGAAATCAAATCCAAAGTTCAGTTGTAGGGGTGAAGAGGCCAATGCCCAGAGATTCCAAAGGAGTGTAGGAGTTGGACCTTCTAACTGCAACATTCATAATACACAACAAGCCTTGAGTGTGCCACCAAAGGAAGATATAAATCAGTTGCTACAAAATATGCTGGTGCTACTCAAGGAAGAGAAGGCTTCCACCTCAAATCAATTCAATTCGCTTGCCTCACTTATTCAGAAAGATTCTTCGAAAAATGATGCAATATATGCCTCTTTAGAAAAGAGGATGGAGCAGTGGGAAACAAAAGCTAAGAACTTGAATTCCTTTGTCACTCAATTTTCTAACAGCATGAGTAAACAACAAGCAAGGAGTGGAGGCTCCATACCATCAAATATCGTCGTCAATCCCAAGGGACTGAATGCAATAAATTTAAGAAGTGGGAGGCAAGTGAGATTTGATGATGAAGAAGAATATGAGAAAAGAGAGGAGGATAGTGAATTTGAAGATATTCCACAGGCTGTTGAAAAGGAGAAGAGGAGTGAGAGCACAAAAGAAGTGTTATTGTTGAAAAGAGAGAGTGCCTCACTACAACAAAAAGATGAAGAAAGAGTAGTTATGGAGCAAGGGACAACAATTATGAACAAAGAAAGAAACAAGTATGGTTCAACCTCATCGAAAGGTAAAGAGGTAAACATTCATGAACTCCCTTTTCCAAATTCATATTTGATGAATAGAAAGCTTGCTGAAAAGGATAGTGAAAAGGAGGTTTATGATTTGTTTAGCAAAGTAGAGCTGAACATACCATTGCTTGACTTAGTCAAAAAGGTCCCTAAATATGCTAAATATCTCAAGGACTTGTGCACCAATAAAAGGAAATTTAGACCTAATGAAAGAGTTCAAGTAAGCTCAAATGTTTCAGCCTTATTCAAACCACAACTTCTTGTGAAATGTCAAGAACCAGGATCTTTCACCAGCCCTTGCACTATAGGAAAAATTACCATAAGGGGAGCGTTGTTAGATCTAGGGGCTGCAATTAAGGTGATGCCAAAGTCAGTTTATCAAGCTTTAGGGTTCAAGAACTTGAAGCCCACATCTGTAGTACTCCAACTAGCAAATAGATCGATTAGGTACCCTGATGGGATTGTTGAGGATATTCTTGTGAAAGTTAAAGACTTAGTTTTCCCTGCCGACTTCTATGTGCTAGACATGTTTAGAGAATCCATTAGTGAGTCCACCTTGATTCTAGGTAGACCCTTCTTGAGGACTGCTAACACTATTATTAGCATGAAAGGAGGAAGCATATCGATGGAAGTAGGGGAAAGTAAGATTAACTTCAATATATATGAGGCTATGAAACACCCACATAAGGACTATTCATTGCTGAATGTTAGTGCTCTTGATGTTGTTGTTGATGATGCATGCATTGAATTTGCCATAGAAAATGAATTTCCATGTTCAATCTTGATTCATGTGCATCAATTGATGATCAAAATTTGAAAATTCCTCTTAAACCACCTGGTTACCCATTTTGCTTATGTGAAACTATTGAAAAATGCACTCATGTTGCACTACTGGATAGCATGCTTTCACTTCCACATTCGCAAATTATAAGATCAACTGAAGAGTGTAAGGAATTTTGTTCTTGTATAAACCATGATGACACCTATGGGAAAGGTATTTCAAAAAGTTATGCAGAGCATTCAAGGGAAGTGTCAATTGAACCGGCTGTACCAATGCATTGCTGTATGAAAAATCAAAAGAAGAGCGTGGGAAAGTTGATGAAACTCATAAGCCACCATGATTCCCAGGTTGTTCCTTTCCCTTCCTTAGTTATTTGCTTTGAGCTTTCAATGAATATGTTGTGAATACGAATGATTCAAGTACGGGGGAGGAACATAGCCAGTAGTGGTAGTTTAGTCTTTATATATAGTGTAGGATTGTTTTGAATTCAATAAACTTCCCTCATTTCGATCTCTAGCTTTCTTTATGCTAAGTGGAACATGAAAAGTTGCTTGCTGCAGATTTAGTCTGAACTTTATTTTCGCAGCTGTGAATATATATGGATTTTTCCTAATGCTGTTTTCCGGATTTCGTTGCATGTGTGCTTGATTATTTGATATTGCTTGCAAATGCCGCGCGCATTGATTTGTAAATCTTACCTTCCAATCATTGAGGACAATGTTTGAATTAAGTGTGGGGGCAGATTTAGAATTTGGAGTGTTCCCAAGTAATATTTTTTATTTTAACATTCAACTGAAATTCATTGAAGGATATTGTGAGGCTAATTTTGTCTTAAAACTTTTGAAATTTCAAGTTTCCTTTTCAAATTTTTTTGAAAAAAAAGAGAGGAATTGAACTCAAATTTTGCTTTTTGACCCTTTTCACTGCGACCAATTATGTTGTTCACCGCGGTGAAAGTCCTTAAATAAGCAGTTCAACATCTCGGGTGAGGTTCGCTGCGACCATCTTATGGTTGCGCCATCACAGACACACAGAACCATCTCTCAGGAGTGGTTCGTTGCGACCAACTTATTGGTTGCGCCGCGGTGAAACCTTGGTGCTAAAAAAAGTTCTTTTAAAATAGGTTATAGATTAATTTTTGAAATAAAAGTTCCTCTCACCTTTAATGCCTTTAACATTCCTGAGTAAAGCTTATGAAAATGTGACTTTCATAGCCAATGCATTGGGAGGTTGATTCATGAGCCTAAGGATCAAAGTATTTGGTTAATAGCATTTTTCGAGTTATTGGTAATTGATAAGCACATATCAGTTGTGAATTTGCCTTTTGGAATTTCGGTTCTTGAGACTGTTTAATTGAGACATTAGCCTTGTCGTGAGGATAATTGGGCCTAATTTCATTTGATTAGAGTGGGTCTGTCTTGATTCATAATCTCTCTAGAACTTGTCTTGATTCTTAATCGAAGCTTTATGATCCAATATTTTGTGAAAAGGATAAAGGCCTTCATTTCAAAACCGTTCATTTAGCCCAAACCCTTCAATATTTCATCCTTTGCTACCCCTTTGAGCCATGCACTCTTGAAAAATAGCATTTGAAAAATCTATCCTTAAATGTGCAAGTATATGTGAAAGAGCTATGTATGTGAGCAGCTACTTATTCAATAAAAAAAAAGAAAAAAGAAAAAAGAAGAAAAAGAATAAAAAAAAGAAGAGGAAAAGAGAAAAGAAAAATATATATATTATATATAAATAAATGTCTCTTGAGTCTTACAAAAGCATTTATTCTATTTTTTGGTGCTGTGCATTCAAGAATTTCATTTCACTTCATTATTTCATTCCATTAATGTTAGAACCCCATCATCCATCTTAACCTTTAAGCCCTCTTGATTCATATTATATTGATCTTGTGGTAGAGAGGTAGAATAATTACAAGCCTATAGTAAAGATTTGAATGAGCAGACCATGAGGGAAAATTGTCCTTGCTTGGTGAGCTGAGAGAGATACTTCTACCTTTAGAGAGGAAGTCTTCTTTATTTGGTCTCTTGAATTGAAGTTTCTAAAGGATTAATTTATAATTGACTTTGCCATTATCATTGATAATCCCTTGATGAATGTTTTTACTAAGTTCTGTAGTCCTGGACCGATGACTACATTTCCTAAATGCATTTATTGCTTTTAAGTTTTTTTTTGAAGAAGCTTTGTCCAGGAGTACAAAGGTTTAATGGGGGAATTTGATTCAGCTTTATTTGTATTAGTTTTCTACTTGAATTTTTATAGTCTTAGAGTCAATTTTAGCCCATACATGACCTTTTAATGCTTAAATGTAGATTAGGAGTTATTGATTTGGATTAATGTGATTTCGGGCACCTAGGCAATGAATAACGAATTATTGTGGCTAAATTGCATCATGAGCAAATGATACTGCCCATATTTGCTATTTAATTTCAGGAACTCCTTACAAAAGGCCAAGGGAAGCGGTGCTGGAAAAGTTCACCGCGGCATAATTCAACATTTGCCGCGGCCAAAGTTCAAGAAGTCATGCAAGAACTTTCGGGTGAAGTTCGCCGCGGCGAATATCGTGTAGAACCTGAATTTTTACCTCAGAAGGAAAATATCCAGACCCGGCTTGATGGATCCGACCCATGACGGTTTCTAATGCTAAATTAGGTCATTTTCGAACAGAAGAGAAGGAGGCTGAGGGAGGAAGGCAAGAACACACACACTCTCATCTTTTCTCTCATTTACACACTCTCCAAACCCTACCTTCACCCATTTCCTTCACCATTCATCCATTTATCATGCTTCACTCATCCATTCAGAGCCTGTTTCCATCATTTATGAGGAGCTGAGCATCTCCATCCTCTTGAAGATAGAGTGAGCCAGAGTTCGAAGTGCTGAAAGGGGAGTATTTACTTTCAATCTGTATTTACATTGTAGATTACTTAGAATCCAAGTTGGACTTTGTGATTTGTATGTAAATGCTTGGTCACGATTGAGCCAAACTTGGATTATTGTGTATTGAGTTGTTTTGTGATTGACAAAGTGAAATGGAGTTCATTTTGCTTATTCAATGAAGTCTTGTTATTCTCTTCTATCATCCTAGTTGTGCTTGGTTTTAAAGTCAACATGCATAGAATTGATTTTGTCACTTTGCGATTTTCATACACACACTCAAAGCCCTTCAAGGATTTCATGGTTCATTGCATGTTATTCGTGACCTAACAAGTTGTGTGGGGATTTAGAAGGAGATCATTGTACGACGCTCTGGACCCATACGAATTTTTAGGGTTTGTGATTTCAAAAACTTAGTGCGAAAGTCATTACTCTACCTAATCTTTTACGAACTATAATGGTCCAATTCATTTTCAAGAGGAACCCACCATAACACTCCCTTTTCAATCCAAATCTGCCTTACTTTTCTTTGTTGCATGAAAATAGCAAAAACAAGTTTTGAATTTTGTAGTTGCATTAGGTATATAGCTTATCTTGAATTAAGAAACAGTTTGCATCTGCATCACAAACATAATCACAAGCTAAGGACTATTGGTACGTGACTAGCTTCCTGTGAGAACGACATTGGGGTTATCACTATACAATCCTTGAAAATCAAAATTAATATTCTCGATTCATTTTCAAGGCTAACCAATGATCTAAGTTTACATTTTGTGGCCTAGTCGAATCACTCATCTATAAAAGGACCAAGAATTCATTACAGAAAAAAGAACAATTATTCACGAGCAATCAAAGGCATTCATTACATTCTCTGTAAATTTTTCAATATTCTCTTCTGAGCTTCAGTATTAGCTATCTACTCTTTGAGAGAGTTTTATTGAGCATCACTTATGATAAATCTATGAGAAATTCAAGGTAAACTTGAATCTATTGGGTTGTGAGTTTGTCAGAAAACAGAGAGCATGAGACTCTGTTTTATTGCTTGTTGAAAGGGGGAGTGTGATTCTCCATTGTAAAGGCAGTGTTGGCCTTCTTCATTGTTGATTAGTGGATTGAAAAGCTCATAGGTGCTCTGAGGACTGGACATAGGTCAGAAGGGCCGAACCAGTATAAATCTCTCATGTTCATCTTCTCTTTACCTCACTGGATGAATTTATTTTAATTCATTGATTTTCAGTTTAAACTTATGACTTGACCAATTCACCCCCTTTTGGTCAAATCTTGCACTAACATTTGATATCATAGCAGGTCTCTTGTTTAAAGGACACAATGTCTCAAGAGTTATTATGGCATGATTTAGCGAGCATATACTTACTGACGGGGCTTCCATCACTAGGCCTCCTGCATTCAATAGTAAAAAATTCTCTTTCTGCAAAATTAAGTTTTAAAACTTTATCTTATCCATTGACATTGATCTGTGGGATGTATTTGAATGGGGAAATTATGTGCCAATGAAGGTAGAAGATGGACTTACCCCTAAAACTCGTGCTAAGTTTGATAGTGAGGATTTACGGTCTCAACAGAAAGGTTGTGCTAATGTTACAAGCAGCATTAAATGAAGATGACTTTTTCAAAGTTTGCACTTTACCTTTTGCAAAGCATATGTGGGATGCATTGGAAATAGCTTGCGAGGGAACTGAAGCAGTGAAAGCAGAGTCAACATGTTAACTACAGAATATGATCTGCTCAGAATGAGAGATGAAGAAATCATTGTTGAATTCCAAATGCGTCACACTCATCTCATCAACAGACTAACCGCCCTGGGTAAAACATATGATTAATGCACTCAAGTAAGAAAAATATTAAATGTTTTATCCAGTAAATGGGAAGCAAAGGTCACAGCCATTGAAGAATCTCGTGGAGAATCAATGACATCTGTAGCAGACTTATTTTGGAAGTCTTGCAGAGTATGAAAGAAAACAGAAATTCAAAAAGGAGCTGTCTAGCATAGAAGAAAAGAAAAAGAAGGGACTGGCACTCAAAACTATCAAAGAAAAGGATAAAGAGTCAGAAACTGAATAAGAAGGTGATGTAGAAGATGAGGAACTTGCTATGGTGGTCAGAAAGTTTAGAAGAATGTATCGTAAGGATCAACATTTCAAAAGAACATTCAAGGGAGGATCAAGCAAAATAATTTGCTATGATTGCAACAAGCCAGGCCACATTAAAGCAGATTGTCCTCAGCTTACAACTCTGAACAAAGAAAAAGAAAAAGACAGGAAGAAACCAAAATTCTTCAAAAAGAAAAAGGCATATGTCTCAAGTATTTGGGGTGACAGCTCAGATGAAGAAGATAGTGAAGCTGAGGAAGAAGCTAATCTATGTCTTGTTGCCCAGGAAGAAGACTCAGAAACAGAGGAGATAATTCTTGAACCTACCTATGATGAATTGCGTAATGATTATGATGAAATGCATACTGAACTACTTAAGTTTGCAAAGGAATTATCTTTCTTAAGAAAAAGAGTTAAAGAGATTGAGAAACCCACTAAAGCCCCTATCATCAATAAAGGGTGTTCAACCTCTGATATTTTGAAAAGTGAAAATGAAAGCTTATCCAAAACTCTTGAAAAATTCACTCGAGGAAGTGACATGTTGCAAATCATTTTGAAAAAGCAAAGAGTTACAAATGACAGGAGTGGTATTGGATATCATCCTCAAAATGATTTCAAAAAGGGGAAGAAAAAGAAAGGAAACAAAAGCTATTTGAAATTTTTCCAAAAATCTATGCAAACATCTGAACATTTTGCCTTTTGTAATTATTGTAATAGAAAGGGGCATAAAACATCTTCATGCTACTTTAAAAGAAATAAGGCCTTAGGTACATATAAATGGGTTCCTAAGGAGACTTATAACCCAAAGGCACCAAATACTAACCCAAGAGGACCCAATAAGACTTGGGTACCTAAAACCATCAAGTGACTTTCATGCAGGTATGTCTAAAAGCATCCAAAGCTTCAAAGTGGTACATTGACAGTGGATACTCAAGACATATGACGGGGGACAAAAGTAAATTTGTCAACCTGAGAGCTAAAGATGGTGGGAAGGTAAGCTTTGGGGGAAATCAGTCAGGAAGAATAGCTGGAATTGGTGAAGTTGCAAATATCAACGGGCCACTAGTCAGGTATGTATATCATGTGGAAGGTCTTTGTCACAATCTTCTCAGTGTGAGTCAAAGCATTGACAAAGACAACTGGGTAATCTTTGATTCTGAGGATTGTCACCAAAAAGGATCTTTCTATCAACAAAGAAAAGTTGAACATTCAACTCAGAACTCCTAGGGATGGTAATTGCTATACTATTGGCTTAGAAAAGAATTTTACAAACTCTTGCTTAATTAGTCAAGCTGATGAAACTCATTTGTGGCATAAAGCTTGGCACATGTAAATATGCATCAACTTGACAAATTAATCAGAAATGAATTAGTTCAAGGGCTTTCTAAATTGAAATTCAAAAGTGATTTAGTTTGTGATGCCTGTCAATAGGGTAAATAAATTAAATCTTCTTTCAAATCAAAGTTAGAAATCTCTTCAAAAAGACCTCTTGAACTTCTTCATATGGATTTAATGGGGCCTGCTAGAGTAAAATTTGGAGGAAATCTCTACGCCTTGGTAATTTTAGATGACTACTCTAGATTCATATGGACCATATTTTTATCTTCAAAGAGTGAAACATTTGAATTATTCACAGTTTTTGCCAAAAAGGTTCAAAATGAGAAAGGTATGTCAGTTGTTTCCATTAGAACATATCACGGTGGAGAACTTGAGAATGGAAACTTTGCTAGCTTCTGTGAAACTGAAGGAATGAGTCACAACTTCTTAGCACCAAGAACTCCTCAGCAAAATTGAGTGGTGGAAGGGAAAAACAGAGTGTTAGCAGATATGGCAAGAGCAATGATGACAGAAAAGCATGTCTCTCACGTGTTTTGTGCAGATGCTCTAAATATAGCTTGCTACATTTCAAACAGAGCGTACATAAGACCTTCCCTGGGAAAAACACCATATGAACTATTTAAAGGAAGAAAGCCGAATCTGTCTCACCTTCATGTCTTTGGCAGTAAATGCTTCATACACAATAATGGTAAGGATAACCTTAGTAAGTTTGATCCCAAGTCAGATGAAGGTTTATTTCTTGGTTATTCCAATAGAAGCAAAGTATATAGTCTTTAATAAATGTATGTGTGTGGTAGAAGAATATGTACATGTGGTATTTGTTGAAACTAATCCTCTTGCAAAATCTAATGTTGATGAAGAAATTATCCTTTCCAAAAGTTTTGAAAATCAAAATAAAGATAGTTCAATTGATTGTCAACCATCTTAAAATTTTGAAAATGAAAAATCAGATGAACATCCTCAATCTCCTCAACCAAGAGCTTGGAAATACATCCGCAATCACCCCATCAATCAAGTGATTGGAGGGGTGAATGAAGGTGTACAAACTAGAAAAAGATTTATGAATGAGGCTTAATTTTCAGCTTTCATTTCAAAAATAGAGCCTAAAAATGTTGAGGAAGCTTTATCTGACAATGATTCGATCATTACAATCGAAGAAGACTAAATCAATTTGAAAGAAATCAAGTTTGGGACTTAGTACCTAGACCAAATGATCATCCAGTCATTGGTTCAAAATGGGTATTCAAGAACAAGCTTGATGAATCTGGAATCATTATCAGAAATAAAGCAAGATTGGTTATGAAAGGACATAATCAAGAAGGCGTTGATTATGAAGAAACGTATGCACCTGTGGCAATTAGAATACGCATCTTACTTGCCTTTACCTAAAATATGGATTTTAAACTTTTTCAAATGGATGTAAAGAGTGCTTTCTTCAATTGCTTTATCATGGAATAAGTTTATGTTGAACAACCCATAGTTTTGAAGATGTTTCCTGTAATATCCATAAATTTCGATGCTAGCTAAATTAAATGCTAATCCGATTACTAGGAAACAAAAAGAGAAATCAGAGGTAAATAGTATAGAAAGAAAGACTATAGGCCGGAAGTCATAAAGATAGGCCTGGCTTAGTACACGGAGTTCCGTAGGAATTCCAGAATTAAGGAAAAAAATTGCCCAGAATGATATGAGGATGGGAAAACCTTCAGGAATGGGACCCATACGTCATTTAATAAAAGACCAAGGACATAAAGTTCTTTTAGTATCAAAAGTGAGGGCAAAATAGTAATTTTTGGAAAAGTGAGAAAGTAAGGGCAAAATGGTAAAGGGTATTTTGGTCATTTGACAAAAGAAAAGTCAAAGTCAAAGTCAAAAAGTCAACCAGTTGACCAAAATATCAGAAAAATTTACAGATGCCCAAAAGATAGATCTCTACATACCAGTCGCAATGACGTAACACGGATTTTCCAGATTCGGACCCGATCTCCGTCTACGGAATTTTAAAG
>JANTPZ010143528.1:2166-25645 GCA_025593235.1 Vachellia pachyceras | reverse complement strand
ATTATCAAAGGTGAGGGATACATAATATCTGGCGTTTTCTAATTTAGGAACTCGGACGGTTCGGGTGCTATGAGAGGCCAAAGCAACGGGGGCGTTAGGGGAATTGCGTCACCGGACAGGGGTGCGCACGATAAGAGAGGCTCCCACCACCACGACAATAACAGGTCCGCGGCCTCCTCCGACACCGCGCATGATAGCAAGAAGGGTGGTTCGCCGTCCGGCAGTGGCGATGCCGCTCCTCAGGTTTGGCCCCCCAAGTTCGTCATAGCCCTCACCAACAAGGAGAAGGAAGAAGATTTTCTGGCAATCAAGGGTTCAAAACTCCCGCAGAGACCTAAGAAGAGAGCCAAATTCATCCAACGCACTCTCAATGTAAGCCCCTCCTACCTTTTCCGTTGATCCAGTTTAATATCTTCATCATCAAGTTTTGTTTCTGCCATTTGTTTCAGATTTAAATTTGATAATCCATGGATGCATTCAAAGGATGATAGATTCTTATAGATGGATTTCATTTTTGGAACGCTTTCTTAGGACTTGAAAATATCTAGTTTTTGACAGTCACATAAAGCGCAAAATCAAACCATTATCACTCACCTTGAATTCTAATAATATATTACTGGGGGCTTAACCGCTAAGGTTGTTTTGGTAGAGTAATAGGAGGACTGTTGCATTTTGTATTCACGACAGGGGTCTAGGTAGTCCTTGTGCACAGATTTACTCTTGTCAAATAGCATAGCGCCGAACAGTGACCTAATGTTTTTTGGCCAAGTCTCGGTGAAAAAACTAGGGGCACCAGGGAAAAAAAATAAATCAGCCCTTGTTTATGTGCTGGGAAAACTCGTAGTGGTTCATTGATTGCCTCTCCCTCCCCTAGATTGCCCAGAAAAACGTATGGACTAGAGTGGAGCTAGATATGGGAGCTTGTTTATTTATTTATATATTATTTCTGTGGTTTGCGTGAGTTTATTAAATTCTTTCTCCTGTCGTAGCCTCGTAGGCTAGTTCTGAAAAATCGTTTACTTCTGGAAACCTAATAAAAGTATTACTTTCCGGAATTATTACGACAGATCACGGATGATAGACGTAGGGACCGTTTGAGAAATATGATTTTTTTTATAAGAATGCATTTTAGATCCGAAATACATTTTGAAAAATAAAAATTTGTAAAAGTGAATTTTGGTGTGATGTAAAAAAATAATATCATTAAATAAACATATATATCTTTATTTTATATTTTGATAAAATTAGAAAAAAGAAAATGGTAAAAAGTAGTTAGAATGTCTTGTGATTTAACATATATGTTACTACTTGAAATTTTCTCAATTAGATCACCGGAATATCTGGGGTTGTGATTTGTAATGTTAAAATTACAGTTTGAAATGTATTTCGAGGGAAGAGCTTTTTTCTCTTTTTCCATAAAATGCATTATGTGGGTAATGATTTTAATCAAATCGGTTGTTAAACACCCCTTTCGGAAGAATGCTTTTTTTTACCTCAAAATATTTCCCAAGCGTACCCAAAGCGGGGCCATTGAACGTAATAGTTGCTTTTTTGTGCTATCTGCTGTGTCGGATCCGATCTCATAAAGCCACTTGATGTAGTCGCGGGCCGACAGCTGTTTAATATGCCTTATGTGTCCTGGCAATTTGTCTCTTCTATCGATTTCATTGAAACCCGCCGATGAATGCTATTATTATAAGTATTTTTTATTTTTAATAACAGAATCGCATCTTTTTTTTTTTATGGGCGCCTGAAAGATCACGTCTTAAAAGAATAAAGCGTATTCTATTGGCAAAAAAGTTTGAACACATAGGAGAGACGAGGGTAGTCATGGGGTGTGGGCGGGACATTTGCTATGTTAGAAAAGTGGTGGTGGGCATATCGGTTTCAGCCCTCGAGACACGTGGACGGTTGTGATGGAAACCAAAATGTTAGATCCTGAAGTAACGACAAAATTAGAAAAGGGATACGAGCTGGACGGCTGGCCTGTCTCTCTGTTACAACTCGTGGGGCATATTCGACTTCTTCTCTGCATTTTCATTTTAAAAAAAGTTTTGCGTCTTTTGTTTCGGATTTATTCATCTTCGCTATTGTATTGGGTTCCTTAATTAATGGCAAGACTTGAAATGATATTGAGGTGTGTTTGGTTCACTTGGGTCTGTGCAGCTGGTGAGCCCAGGTGCGTGGCTGTGCGATCTTACCTTAGAACGATACGAGGTTAGGGAGAAGAAGATATCAAAAAAGGTATACAAATTTAGTTTACACGCTCAATGCTAAATGAATGTCTGGCTACTATTGCAGTTATTGCATGTCCTTTTCCCGTCTGCCCTATCCAGCTATAGTTCGTCTTGATATAATAATGGCTGGTGTTTTAGCCCAACAATAAAGAGATGTCATTTTGTGTTTTATGTGTAGAGACCAAGAGGGCTTAAGGCAATGGGCACTGTGGACTCGGATTCTGAATAGGGGAATGCCAGGGAAGAGACAGGCGGTGGGGTTCAGTCAGCTTGGCGGCGGGTCGCTCGGAAGAGGGCTTTGTTGAATGATAAAACATTTGGGTAACAACGTGAAAAAAATGTTGCAATGGCTTTCTGACTCTGAGCCTGCCATGAAATCAAAAATGCCAAATGCTAATGCTTTCCCTGCGCCCTTCTTCCACAATAATCTTGTTTGTTTTCCCCCCAATTCTCTTGCTTTTGTGAAACCAACTTAAAATTAACCTAATATTATGTACGGAAAGGTCGTACTCGGCAGAAGGATATTTCACTTCAACCTCTACTTTGGGTGAACGGTGGCATCGCTACAAAGGAAGATAATTGTGCGAGGGGGTTTGCCACATTTGGCGCCATGGGACGACGGAGCGGTCGCTTTAACAAGGAACTGTTTGTTCATAATTGTTACGGCAATGCTTTCAGATGTACTAATATTAAAACTGAGTACCCAACTTCTTCACGTCCTTGGAAGGCAGAAATGTTAGTAGGTACCTTGAACTTTTGTTAGCAAATAAATGGGAGACACTTGAGGAATATATGTAACGATTGGAAAATGATATTTCTATGGCCTCCACCGATCGTAAAGGCAAAATGAAGATGAAATTCTTGAAAGAAATTCTCCGGCAACGATTTAAGACTCCGACTTTAAATTAAACGACATTCCCCGCTTCGTAAGCACGAAGAGCGCAGATCCATTATAATGGGGACCCTTGACTTGTCCATTGGTATCATCTTCGTTTCCCGCAAGTGTACCCTGTCAATCGGCTGAAAATATCGGGTGTGATACCACAGATTTGTTTATAGGCTACCATATTGATATATCTCAGCTCAGAAGCTCATCCACAAAAACAGAAGAAGTTAGCTTTGTACACCTAGAAAACAGAAACTACGTGCAGCACGTCAAGCAAGAACGCCGTAATTTAATACCCAGTTCATCAAATAACACATGAACTTCATGGTCAGTCAGTTCACCACGTCAATGGATGTGTTCCATGATGCCGCCTGTCCATGTTTTTACGGCGTGAGCTCTACTTACTTCACCACATCGAAAGTGGCACGGACGTTAGATATCATGACCGGGCACTCTCCCTTCTCATCATACTCAGCAAAATCCCCACTCGACAAGTCAACATTTTCAAATTTAGTTCCCTCCGTCTACAAAAGTAAAACTTGCAATGATTAGTAATCAGGGAAAACATTAAAAACAAAGTAATAAAAACAAAGTTATGAAATAAATCTGTATAATATAATAAAACCCATAACCTATAGGAAGTCAAGCTTTCTGTTAATTATAGATAGTGCAATTCACCTTAAACTCCTCATAGTAAAATCACTTGGCATACAACAATTGTAGTGAGCATCAAACAATACAAAGCATGTAAGCGATTCAAGATGCAGCTCATGCGTGTTGCCTTAATTACGGAAGAAATAACTTGGTTGAAAGGAAGGGGCAACAAGATTTCAGTGCAAAAAAGAACGGGGCAACGAAGGAAATAAAATGTTCATAATTTAAATATAGGGGGCTTCCATGAATAAAATGAACGAGCACAAATTAATATGGATTTGTAAGGGTTTAAGATTACATCTAGCTCTCAACAGAAATCACCAACTCAACTATTATGTGATATTAAACAGCAAAAGGTAAGGAGTTATTTAAAAAAAAATTACCGAATGATATGCTTGTATCTATTGTTGCTTCATTTTCAATTGATTGATATGAGGAGGAACTTAAAATACAGTGAAATACCAGTGACATTGAACACCCACTGAGGACTGTAAGTACAGTAAACAGTACTAATAAATACAGAAATAAAAACACTCACAGATTCAACTTTCCATCCATCGCCAAATATGAAATCCACCGGCTCATAGCCTCTGCAGTCGAATAACATTAACGGGGCATACTTCCCTGACTCACTTGTTTCCTGGGTTAGCGGTTTACCGCGTCCTGGAATCATGGTCACAGTGCCATCCCTGCCACAAAACTTGCACTGCAGACCAAAGAAGAAGAGCATCAAAAAACTACCAACACGGAAAAATTATTGTCAAAGTTGATGTTAAGCAACAAAGATTAATCGCATTGCAGAATCTTTACTCCTATGTCAGAGAAAATGGAGAGTTTGAGTACCTTCTGAATGAGATTGGTTGTCCCCTTACCAACTGGGAGGGGAACAGTTTCATTCAAGGCCACGCAAGTTTCCTTTTGGCTCATCTCTCCACATCTCCCACATTTTACCTACAAGGAAATATACAAGGATGAGTAGAGTAAAATCAGAATATCTAAAAAGGAGTTGATCGAAATTGCAAGAAGAAAACAGGATATCCAGCATTACATCCACATCGTTTTGAAAAGAACACGTGCATCAAGCAGCAGCATACACGACAGAGTACAGTAATATCAAGCATGAACGCATGATTTGGGGAAAAACTAAGGGAATCCGGAGAGAAGATTGAAAGGTATTCATTAAGCCTCCGGGAAAGAGAAAGCAAAGTAAAAGGAAGGTGAAGATTTTCTAGCAGCTTAGTATGCTATTCATTTTTGGCTTTCGTGATTTTCAGATATTATGCTGTGAGCATTCCGCAAAGACAAGCTATTATCGATCATCCATTAAGAAGAAGAAGAAGACCCATAAATGAATCCGTGAAGCTTACATATATGAAGTAAGGGGGAAACATTCAACACATCAAAGTAGAACAGAATCCGGGGTCGGAAGAGAGTTGCCATACAACGAACCGAAGAATCACGCGTTAGAATCAATGTCACATGTGTAATGCAATAGGGAGCGAAAATGAACATTGAAGTATTAGAGGAAGGAATAAGGAGAAGAATGATGAAGACGAAGCCCGAACCTTGAAAAGGTAGGAGAAGTTGGGGTCATCGCAGCCACCTTGGGGTTCAAGATTGGTGAGGTTCTCAAGGTCGGCGGCGATCATCAGCATGTAGTTCACCATTATTTTGTTGGGAGCTTCAACTTCAAGCAAGCAATCCACACTAGTGTCTCTCGCTTCGCTCTCCTCTCTTTACCGCCGTTTCGGACTTTCCCTGGATCTTATACATAGCAATCGCATAAGGAACTGGTATCAAGTTGAATTTCCAATCTTGCCCCTGATGGATGCATATACAAGTTTAAGTTTCCAATCTTGCCCCTGGTGGATGCATGTGCAAGTTAAGGATATCGAGGTGGCAATTGCTTCTGTGGGAGGAGGCTTTACCGATTCATCTGAGTTCTGATACGGCGACCTTCAAGTTCCCGTAATGAAAAGGTGCTTCTCCATTCAAAATTCTTGTCATGAAATTATAATGTGGGAGATTTTCGTTCATTAACTAGTGGTATGTATGTTCTCATAATAACTTTGGGATATCTGCGTTCGAAGAATTAAAAAGAGATTATTTGTTGGCCAAAAATTGAGAGAGAGCGATCTTGGGGAGCCTGCACTTTTTTCTCCTATGCGGCTGTGTCATTAATGTCAAAGCACCTGCAAAGATCGTAATCATACTAATTTGATAAACAACATACAGCTTCTGTTCCTACTTAAAGAAAGTATCATCAAAATGAACTGAGAAAGGGATAAGCATTATGTATGAAGATTTCACCCCAAAAAAATGTATGAAGCCACAACATGCTAATAATATCACATTTGACAAGTTTTAACATTCCATAGATATCTGCATACAAACACTATTGTAATGGGAAAAAAAAAGGAAATAACCCGTAATAAGATGTTATTATACTCCAAGGCCCATTCAGTACAAATGGACTGAGAAAGGGATAATTCTCTGCTACGAATATGGGGAGTTCTCCCTGCAAGAAAGCCATTTTGCCATCAATCACGCATAATAAAAGAATTTCCCCCTTTTTTTCAAATCCTTTCTCATATACCAAATGACCCTTGATGAGAGCACTATACAGAGTCATACTGTCGTCTCTCCTCTTGAATTGACTTGAAAATTCTAGCAGCTGATTCCGTTGCAGATCTGGGGTTGTGAGGCACAACCTTGATCACTCGCATTTGCTGTCTGGTTTCTAAGGGAGACTCGGCAGCTCTCCGCGCCTCTGCCTCAGGAAAAACTGGGGAGAAGGCCGTTGGAAAAAGAGGAAGTGCGTCCCTTCCTTTAACAATTTGACTCTTGCTGCTGATTCCTTGTGCCATTTCACCAGGACTACTTGCTGTGCTTCCTTGCAACTCACTAGCCTTGGATGCATGAAATTTCTTAACCTGTGACTGTGATATAGTTCTACTCTTCTGATCTGGGGGCAAACAATGAGAGCTTTGGTTACGAGAATTGCTGTTGCTGTTAGCTTCTTTACCAGACATATGACCATTTTTACCATGAGGACCTGGCCCAGTAAACTGGTTCTTCTGTTCAACGGCTGACCCAGACATTGCTGGGGCCATAACTGGCATATCATAATGAGGAAAGTACACATGACTGCTCGGAGGTGTGTCTGTCGGGACCCCAAAGCCTTGATGAGAAGTTGGGACTCCATAGGCAGGATTCATAAAAGCACCTCCCAGAGGCCCTGGCCCAAAACCATATCCTCCACGAGCTGCTTCTGTAAATCGAGGCCCAGGATATGGCTTGTAGACAAGCCCTTCAGAAGGAGACATCACAGGAATTAACCACTGATGCCCAGGTGACTGTTGTAAATACCAGGGATTGTTTACCTGGTGGGAGTCTCCCAAAAAGGGGGTGTAATTTGAAAGGTGGCTATTATTTTTCATAGATGAAAGAGAAGTTTTCCCAACAGCATTCTCTGCAGAACATTCCATTCTATGGTTACGTTTTTCAGAGTCGTCTTTGCACTTTAGAGTTTGTTGCTGAGGTTTTACAACATATTCCAATGTGTGGTTTTTGCGAGCAGATCCCTTCAAAGGAGATTTTCCAAGAAAGGCACCATCCTCAAGCAAAATATCTGGTGATCCGGCAATCAGCTGTTGGACCTGATTAATTTGAAAAATAATACTCTATAAACACCAAGAATGAATGTTTATATTTGAGAAAAGCTAGCATGTTTCTCATTTTGTACTACCACAAGCCACTTAGTGCTAGAGACCATTTTACCTTTATGAGTCTGTGCAACTCAAACACTTGGACTGCAAACGCTCTCTGTTGACTGCAGAGAGGAACAGAAGTTTAATCAAGAAATATCATACTGAATCTTTCGAGGCACATAGAATCAAAATCAATCGGACAGAAGATTTGGAACTAGATATGATCGAACAGGAAGGGCCATCATATAAATTAATAACACTCCAAATCACAGGATCTCCGCCCATACTTGGTATCTGGTTAAATGGGACACAGAACAATCTCAAACTCAATACACATCATATCATGATAGCATACAGAACTGTCAGCAGGAATATATTAACGAAGCATAAATATACTCATCACAGCATTTGTTTGATAAAACACAGATCCCTTGGACGTATATCAATACAATTCCAACAAGATCTCGTGGGGTTAAAAACAAAAATGCTTGAGGAAGACCCAAAAAATACATTTCAACGCAGGAAATCACATTATAAAATTTAAAAATAAGTATTAGAACAATGTTGTATCTGATTCATAGTTAAGATCAAACTCAACAAGAAACTTTGAGGCATGCAATGAATTGAGCGCACTCAATTGGATCAATCAACATGAAAAATATGAAGAACGATACAAATTTCCACTTTCTAGGGTAAAAGTGTAAATTACAGATGCATCTATATAACATGAAACCTATGAACTAAAGATGATGGAGCACTTTTAAAGTCTGTTAAATATGTACAGAAATTTTCTTCAAGGAAAGATAATAGACCCAGCACACTTGGAGGCAACATGGAACATGGATGCACTTGGACAAAAAAAGGAAGATAGGGAGAATGGTGGCATTTCTGGCTGTGGAAACATTACCAAGGATGAAGCAGGACAATGGCAAGGAGGATTTTACAAGTTCCTGAAATTGTGTAGCATCTATGAGATGGAAGCTTTGGGAATGAAGGTCTACAACTAGCCTAAGACTTTTTCAGGCAAGTAGATGCGCAATCTGACTTGCTGAACCTAATTCAAACCATCAATGGCAGTGCTGAATAACTCAAGCAACTCCACAGCGTTGTTTATTAAAGAGTTGATGCAGAGGCAATGGACAGTTTCAGCAAATCACAATAGGAAAAGGCTACTGGGCCAGTGGATTGATTAGCACCTTATGTAGTCAAATGTAAACAGGGCATGGACAATCTTAGAGAACCTCCCAACTTTTAGGGCGATCTTGCTACAAAGGATCTTCTGGGACTCAAGCCCCTGCTGATGTAGAATCTTGATTGGACGTAGTCCATCATTTATTTGCTAAAATTTAACAAAAAACGAGGGCAAAAAAAGAGAGGAGATGATAAGACACCTTCACTAGATAAATTGTGAACATGTACAGGACATGAAATTAACATTTCAAAAGTGTCTTCAACACAGAACTAAGACACCAGCTAAGAGGGGAAAATTCCATGACACCTAATAAGTACCCGTAAAAAAAACTTTCCTTATATTTCCTGGTATCGCCCTGCTTTATCCAGCTGCCATCATTTCAAGTCCTTCAATGCAATGAAAAGAAACTTGCTAGTGGTCACAAGAAAAACCAAGCAAGAGAAAGCCAGGACAGGAATATCGGAGGTACAGTTGCTAAAGGTCAGTGAAGAATGAGAATATGCTGCCAAAGCATTTTCTTTCCAACACAGCATAATATTAAGACTTCTAACCAAGGTACAGGAAATCGGACCGGTAACTGAACCGGATAATGTAGTGGGTCAGACCAGAGTCAAACCGGGGTCAAACCAGTGTTAAATAAAAAATTGAAAAATATACTTTAAAATAATATTCACTTTACAATAAAATTAAAATTATTTTTATTTTTTAAACTTTTTCCAACCCACCCACCCACATGATTGTGCCTGCTCTCATCAATCAATTCATGCCATCACATGCCACAAGCCATCACCATCACTCTTTCCATCACCCTTTGATTTTGAATCTATGGCAGGAAAACACTGGCTCACGCTTTCATTTTGAAACCATCACCGCCACTCTTTCCTCACTCTTTGATTTTGAATCTCTCAAGACAGAAAAATAAAGCGCAACAGAATACAACTTTGAACTTCACTCGAGAACGGGAAGCCGGATAAAGCAAAGGTCAGAGCGGAGCAGTGATGAACAAAAGATGCAGCAATGACAAAGAACTGAAGCATCAACAGAGAAGAAAAAGGAAGAGGTTGCTGGCAAGAGGACAAGCGATTAGAAAGCAGTCGCCGGCAAGAGGAGAGGACAAGGTAGGAGCTCATGCGCAAAAAAGGAAATTTTTTTTTAATTTTTTCAAGGACAAGGTAGGAGCTGAGTCGCCGGTGAGGTAGAAGATGACTTTTTTATATTTTTTTAAGGGAAGAATTACAAAACAAAACCCAGCCGACTCGCCAAACTCGACGAGTCAACCAAGTTCATCCCGATTAGCTCCGGTTCACTCCGGGTCGGTCCAAGTTGAATTGACCCGGGGTCAGTTACTAGATCGGACCGACTTTCCGGCCGATTCGCCAATTTCCGGTCTAAATCGGCCGGTCCGGTCCGGTTTCCCACACCATGCTTCTAACTAGCCTGCTATAAGATGCACTGCTGTTACCCACCCTTATGCGTGTGCTCGTGTGTACAGATGTATGTATATTATTCAGATGAGCGAAAAATACAATTTAGAAGGGATCACAAGCCTTTTTCAGACCAGCGAAGGGTCCCAAGTCTAACAGATTTCTTTCATTCAAAGGCATACTTGCAACATAAGCAAAAGGAAAAATCCTCTAGCTCAATAGCCAGACTGCATTATAATCAACGGTGCATATACCAACAACTTCACTTAAAAACTCAATTATACAGGAAAATGATTTCACATAAAAAAGACCTTGTAAAATATTATACACAAAAATAAATAATTTTCAAAAAAAAGAGGGAAAAGAAAAAATATTACCAATACATGAAAACAAAAAAGTAAGGTATATTTCCTTTCATTCCAAAATTATAATCGTTACAATTCTCAAAAGTTACAAGAAACCGTCACACAAGCATGTCAAAGAGTTCAGTTAACACATGCAAAAAAGTAATCACAAGGGAGGATTTAAGTTTAGTAGGACTACCCAAAAATAGGTGCTACTATGTACAGATAAGAAGACTTACTTGACAATAGCTCTTCTCGCCTTCCAGAAATGTTTTTGGCCTATTATCTCCACAACATCATCAGTAGAAATTTTTTGGCTTAACAAACAATCTACCATTGAGATCTTGGAAGCAGTGTCACTTTTGTCCCAATTTTTCTTTGATGGACCTGAACTCCTGGTATCATGACAGTCTGTGTCATCAATAGCCTCAACCGGACTATTTTGATCAGCAGTAGAATGAAAGCAGCCTCTTGGTAAAGGGACATCTCCCTTTTCGGTATCGCTTGAAGGGTAGACAAGAATATCCCTGTTTCTGGGGCTATTACATAGTGGCCCAGCTTCATGATCTTGTTGCAAGAAAGCATCAGCCTGATGTGATCTGCCAACCCTTGATCCAGGACAATTCTGATCCTCATCCTCTTGATTTGAAATCGCATTGTCTTGCCTTGCTAGACCATCAATGTTTTCTCCACTTAAAATGTTCCTGTCAGATTTTACTGGTTGGTCCCTACTTGGGCTTCCATTTGGAACATTACCCTCAAATCTCATGCCTTTACTTATATTGACATAAGAGTAGCCAAACTGTTTGGGATCCCTGTCACAATCATTTTGCACTTCTACTGCACAACCAAAATATCGAAGGCCTCTGGTAGTCAATTTTTTTCCAACAAAAGCCTTCTGAGTTTTATCGTTAGATTGACCAACTCTTGAATTCATGTATATAGGAACCCTAAAGTCATCTTCATCCACCGTCTTTCTTTGATCAGGTTTTATCATCGAAGGGTTCAGATTTGCAGCATCAGATTGGTGAGATATATCATTTTCAACATGATAAGTAGGTGTTTGAGGTAAATGAAATGGTAGGGTATAGTTTCTCTCAGGAACAGTCCCCTGCAAACATGTAAATCCAGAAATTCAGAGGGGGGAGTTACTTCTCACTATGCACAGCAAGGTACACACAAGTCCCATGATACACTAAACTCCGGGAACTTAGAAAATAAGAACCGTTAATTGATGAAATACATATACATGCTCAATGAACTAAACATGCACAGGTATTCCAAGCTTATAAATCAATGCAGTTTCAACCATAAAACCAGTTTCTTTAATCAAGTGCAGGCAGTGAAGCTGTTAATATATATATATATATATAAAGTGTAACATTAAAAAAAACCGACATTGTGTCAGCATTGAAAGAAAAAATGGGAGAAGAGAAAGAGAGAAGGAAAAGGTGAAAAAGGAAGAAGAAAAAGAGGGAGGGGGAATTAAATGAAAGAAGAAAAAATGAAAAGAGAGAGGAGAAAAGTCAAGGGAAGTAAATGAATGAAGAAAAAGAGAAGCAGAGAGAGACAAGATGTGTGTGTGTGTGTGTGAGTTTGTGCGTGGGGTTATAAATACCCCAATGCACTTCCTTCTCTCCATTTTTATCTGTCTCCGAAGGAGTGAAGGAAGTGTGTCTCTCAACTCAATTTATTAAGATAATTTAGGTAACTAAAATATCTTCTTTTCAATAAGTTTCTTTTATAAAATTTGTTATATATATTTTTATCCTTCTGATGGTGTTAATTTCATTCTGATCAATAAAAATTTTTTAAGTTGGTATTTTGAGAAGTAGAGTTTTAACAATACAAGTTCATAGTAATGTAGAGGGATTTTAGTTGATAATTTACATTGATTGTATTTTGATAAGGTTATTTTATTATTTTAAAATAATTATTGTAGAAATATAAGTAACAATTGCTATTTTTGAACTGGTGGGTTACTAAAAATTTTGTTAAATAATTTGTTTGAGTTATTAAAAATGGTATTAGTATTTCTAATGGTTTAGATTATTTGGAAAAATATAAGATTTATTATATAACAATTTTATGTTAAGAATATAAATTTTAAATTAGAGATTTTGTATAATGATAATTATTCGGTGTTAAATTATGATTTAATTGAATCATTAGAATTATGAGAAATACAAAAATTTAAGTGAGAATAAATAATTGAGATTTGAATACAAAATTATAATTTTTGGGTAATTAGAGTTAGAAATTTTAAAATTAGTTAGGTATGTTACTTATGTAATTTATATATTAAATTTGTATCTACATTATTGTGTAGATTGGTGTGTGTGATCTAAAATTTTGAATTGTACTCTTAGTTTCTAGAGTTGTCGAGGTTAAACATGGAGTTGAGGTAACCGAGGTTAATTTATTTTATATGCACTTTATGGATTGTAATGTATTTTTGGAAGCTTACTTTCCTTTATAATATTTATATGTGTTTTTGAAAGATCATATATATGTTGAATATTTACATTTATCAATGAAGCAGTGTATTTTCCAACGTATATGTATGAGTGATGATTATGGTTGAAATGATTGTTATTGTGGTGATTATGAATTATGTGGATTGTTATTATTGTCGGATGTTAATAAAAGAAAAATATATATTACTGAGTGTATTGTATTATTTTATGTGATATATTGGGTTGTATGGAAGAGATGTGGTTGCTTGTGTGCCCATTCGCTCTCTCATTCTTGGCCCAGATTTTAGTTGAGTGTTTTGAGCAGACACCTTCCTGTTATGGTATATTTAGTGGTGATATGGAAGGGGGCAGCTTTCTTGATGTGACTAACTAACCTTTGGCCGGGTATACTAGCATTGATAGGATGTACCACATCCAGAAGTTATAGGGGGGAGCAGCATGAATGAGTGGGACAGTTACAACTATTGAAAATATTATTTATTAATTTGCTATTTTAATGTGACTGCTGATAAACCTGCTTCTCTAACTTACAATTATTTCTTGCATATTTTATAAATTGATTTTAGTTATTGGGACTTAATGTCTCACCCCGTGGAATTAACATTTTTCAGGCGAGACCTCTTGTCAGAATAGTGGTCCAGGAAAGCAGGCAGAGGTATAAGCGTTTGTAACCTTGTATACCTCGAAAATTATGGGAATTGTAATATTTACATAGTCATCATATTGTTTTATGTTCTAATTCTATTTTCTTTGACATAACATTGTTTGTATCTAAATCCTGTGTTGAAGTTACAGTGGGAAAGAATATGGACTAGTGGGCTGAGTGCTAATCCTTATGTGAATTGTGCCCTTAGTCTTATATATGTGATAATGTGAAAGAACAAAGACTAGTGGGCTTGGTTTTATCCCTGATGTTGACTGTGTCCTTAGTCTTATATGTTGACTTATTATAGTGGATTTGTGGGCAGTGTTATGCCCTGGATCCAAATGTATTAATCTGAAGGATGAGATATAAAGTTTTTGGAAAAAAATTTATTCTATAACCATAATTAATTATTTATTAATTGTTAATTATGCTAAAAACCTTGTTTAGTAGATAGAGTCTTTACATATAGACGTAGAGAAGGAGCCAAAAGGCAAGCAGAGACACATAAAAAAAGTCACGCCAAGTCCATGTCCAACAAATATCGGAGACATGATCCTCATATTACTTGCTAACACTTCAGCTTTCCATCCTTTCTGGTAATGAACTAAAAAAGAAAAATCCCACATCTTTAAGCGTTTCTTCACATATAGCTAGCTTATAAAGTATAAACTGACTTCTAGCTCCAGCTATCCTAGCATCGGACATGACTGGAGAAGTCCTCCAACTCAGGCTAACATGCATATGAAGTCAGGGTACCAGAAGATGAATTTGCATAAAACAAGGTCATAAATAGCACGAATATTTATGGAAAATTAGGAGAAAACAATTAAGAACACAAGCAAAGCTACAAAATCAAAAACTTACCTGGCTTGAGGATGCCAGGGAGACTGTATTATTAGAACTAACTGGGTTGAACCTTTGAGATGGAATACTAAATTGTTCATAAAGGGCCATCTTATTCCTTGGCGGTGCTCTTGGACCACCCTTTTCCGTATCATTGACATGCAATCTAGGGAACATTGGCCTCACGAGCTTCTCATCATCTTTCCCTCTCTTCATCTTTACTCCTTCTGGTGGACGAAAATCCCCTTTAGGTCAAGATGCAAACAAGCAAAAAATGCATGAACTCCAATCCAAACACCCAGATGTAGAAGGCCGAATTATTAAAACCCGGAAAACAAAACCACTTCTCAACAAAATATCATGCTGAAGACAGAGAAATTATCGAAACCTGGACTATTAAATCAACTCAAGTTCTCAAGAAGAGAGAACAATATTTCGCCAATTGCGCACATGCGCACCTATGAAATTCAATCTTGCTGATGAGAACCCAAAGCTATGAAAACCCAAATACAGATTGCAACTATTTCCTGGGTATAAAAGCGATTCATAAAAAACCCACAGAATTACCCCGGCCCCGGAACCAAAGAGGGTTCTCTCCAGCTCAGACGCCAGATATGGACTCTATTGTTCTCTGGAAATGCAAAAATCAAGCAATATCTGTAGAACTCAGAGAAAGAGATGAGGATACTTAGTGAAGGATGGCCACGGAGGAGATTAACGGAAAAGGGGGATTTTTGGGAAAACGATGGAAATATATGAGGCACTTGTTACGAAGATAGAGGCCACAGTCACAGAGGAGGGGAATGAGGGGTCGAACAGTCGAACTTCTTGGAGAAGTGAAACTGTGAAAGTAAAGAAGTGGAGGCAGGCTGAGTTTGGGATTTCTGAGGGGAACACGACATCATCCTCTTTGAAAAGTGAAGGAGAAATGTGCAAAGACGTGGACCCTTTTTGGACAGAACTAGAAGATCTTTCTTTCCGGCTTTGGCACCTATTATACTATCAAATTAGATTTTGTTTGGGGTAAACATAATTTTCATCCATATAATTTCACTCTGTTTTGATAATGAAATTTTAAAATTATATTTTTTGTCTTTAAAATTTAATCTAATTAAAACCATCCATTCCTATAATTTTAAAGAGATTTTGTTTGGGGTAAACATAATTTTCATCCGTATAATTTCACTCTGTTTTGATAATGAAATTTTAAAATTATATTTTTTGTCTTTAAAATTTAATCTAATTAAAACCATCCATTCCTATAATTTTAAAGAGATATAAATCACCATTAAAATTGTTTATATATTATTGACATAGTTAATTTTATCGATAATTGAATATATTGAGTTTGTGACTTGCATTAAAAAAGCATGAGCTCTATAGGTCTATAACACAAACATCCTTACAGAGACCTGAGAGAGACGAATACGCTTTGATCCATGGTGAATATAACTATGGAGCAGATTGGAGTGGTGGATTCTTGAGAAGAATATCTTGATTTGCATTTTTTAAAATAGAGTCATCTTCTTCTTCTCTAGCCTACGGTAGAATTATATTCGTCCTGAATCAAAGCATCATCATCTCTCTCAAGTCTTTACATGTGAGGATATTCCCATTATAAACTTGACTTCCTCGGATAGGCCTCATACTTTTTTTATATCTAAATCACCAATCTAATATATCAAATTATCAAGGCTCGTCAGTAAACTCAACAACATCAATGACATTTCAATAATTTTAATGATGTTAATTTCTGATTTAGGTCATTCTAAAACCATAGAGACCAACTGTTTTAGAGACTAAACTTTATGAATAAAAACAATTTTAAAATTATAGGGAATAAAATATAAATTAATTTAAATTATAAGGAGCACAAGTTTGGTATCAGACCCAACTTTTGATCCTCAATTTAAAAAAAAAAATCAAGGTGCAAACCAAATTCTAACTTTATTCTAAGAACATTTAAAGATAACTTTTCAATATATTATATAAATAAATTGTAATTAAATTTATTTTTTATGACTTTTACTCTATGATACCATGAAGAAACTTTTAAAAGAATTCCTTATTATGACTTTTACTTTAATTCAGTTTATAAAATATACTTTTTTATACAAAATTTATAAAATATACTAGTAATTAGAATAAAAGTCATTTTTATAAGTGTTAATTAAAACAAGTCCAACTATCCAGATTAGCTTCTGAGCTTTAGTTTGTGTATTTTTGGATATATAAGTCATTATACTTGGCTCTTACCCTAAGTTTACATATTTCTTAGCCTTTATAAGAGTTTGTTTTAGTCTAAAACTTTTCTTAAAAGGCTAGGCAATTTGGTTAAAAAAAAGGCTAAGCGGCAATTCTAGAATGCAGACATTATTTAATAATATGTTTGTCAGCTGTTTGACAGGAGTTTACAGTTATGTACTCTGTCAATTTTTCATTTGAGGACTGACAAAAGGTTATTAGTTGATTTTTCGAGATTAAAAAAATAAATAAATTTATTTATTTATATTTTAAAAGTAATTTAATTTATTTATAAATTGATATATAATCTAATAATACATATAAATATTTTATAATGTATATTATAATTAATTTATTTAGTTTTTTCATCTAACAATGAACTGACCCTCATACCAATGAGTGGGTAGTATCAAGAATTTCTCTTTTTTCATAAAACCAGAAAAATTTAAATAAAATAAAATGCAAAATGTTAAATAAGGCTTGTTTTCAATCGAATCATATTTAAATTTTAAAATTTTTGTAATTATGTGGGGGAGAATAACTCTCCCAAACTTCTAAGTTAAAATTTACACTCCTCCCATGTAAAAAGTTGACACTCGCGTCTTTATTTTTCCCCCCTCCTATGAACCCCATGTTGTTAATTCTTCTATTACCTGATCAACAGAAATTAACATGTGATAATAAAAGAAACACATGGCATTTTGCAGGGTATCACTCTTGGATTTTCTTTATTTGGTTGTTAAAATTAACTTTTAATCTGTTATTTTAATATATACATGTATATATAATCAGGTGGTTGGCTCTCACATGCCTAAATTATAAATTGCAAATCTGCACAATTTCACTAACATGCAACATCTCATCTGTTAATCTATTTCACAGAGACGATAACGTAACCATTTTTTCTGCTTCAAGCGACTGAATCCTAGGCCAGCCAATTTTACATTTCATTTTGTTTTAACAAAAAAATAAAACTCAACATGATCTCCTGCATCATAAAACGAATGGGTAGTGGCATTAGGGTTGCATTATTTATCTTTGGTATAAATCAGGTATTCCTAAGTCATTTTAGATTTTAGAATAATCTTTATCATGCCGAAAGTGTTAAGATTCAAATCCTCTCAACAAGTTAACTTATCGAAATTCGAACTTATACTCTTTTTCTCATTGCTACAGGGTTAGACCGCTTGCCCTTTCAACTAGTAGTCTGTTGATAGCTTGGTTCCTTTTTTTAAAATTATCATTTTTGGATGACATTAACCAACATTATTTTGGGCTAAACGCATAAATCTTCCTATTGAAGATAAACCTATCTCAGACACGGTTGGACATTAAAAATGATGGCATCTGAATCAACCCTGATATTGACCGAGGTCAATTCGTTCCAAATGTCTAGCATCAACAAAACAGCCTTAAACAGCCAAATGTTGTTCCAAATATATCCAGACATTCTCAGCAGGAAATCTGCTCTCACAATAGAATACTGGGAAATGAGAAACCAACCCTAACAGGGTAATTTTTTTTATTTTCAGTATTCAATGACTTCTACAAATGCACACAAACAGCAGCTTAAAATTAAAAGCACGGACATTTTACAACTGGAAGCAGCGTCACAGCATTACCCGCTGCACAGGAATTTGGGATCAATAACATAAACAATGCAGACTCAAATTGTGACTAATCTTTATCTGAACAGAACCCAGCATGCTAAAGAGCTCAACTTTTTAATGCCAACACACATGTAATAAAAATGTGATGGTATGGTACGAAATAATATCTGGAAAGTTCACTTTTGAAACCCACTAAATTGATATTGTTGGCCGCTCAAACTTGCAAATATGTCGTCCCCGCCTGCTGGCTGTGAAGGAGTGAATCCAGACCTGCCAAGACCGGATCCTGATCCCATAGCTCTCCCCATGTAATATGACTGCGGAGGACCTTTCTCCTTTTCATCCGATCCATCGCTCAATCCGCCAACAATCCCAACATCAGTTAGGGATACTTTCTTGGCTGGAATACAACACAAAACTTGCGTCACTGACATACAATAAAAAGGAGAGGAATTGAACGTGATAAGCAGGAAGTTTAAACTTTAAATTCCTCCTTGATTGCAAATCATTCGTGAAAGCATAAATACATCAAGGCAACAGATGGGGGGAAGGGGGCAGTGGATGAACACACAAGTAGTTCCACTAATATTTGCTCTTACAGCAAAGTTACAGCGCAACACAATAATATACTAGAGTTTAATGCCTTCATCGTTCAGTAAGACACAAGGTATCATGAACTAAAGGCTGACATAAGGATTTGATCTTTACTCCACCCTTTAGTCCGCTCCTTACTCCCTAAGCCTTGCATCTCCCTTGTAACAAAAAGAAGATAAAGAAGCTGAAACCCTGAGGACTTGATACATATGTTCAATTCCCGTCCCGCCTCTTTGTCCACTCTCTACTCCCATCCCTAGTCTAGTCTCCTTTGCAACAGCAAAAAAGCTCAAATCCTTTGGAAGGGATAGTGCATACATAATGGATGTACTCTAATAAACAAAAGATCGTAGACTCTTGAGTATCTGAAGTATGTAGATATGACAAATTAATGCATAGCAACTTATCAGATGATGATATTCCGTTAAAAACCTGTTAGGGAAGTCAAGATAATAAACTTACGAGCAGATATATTAAGATCAATCAACCCACGGCTCAGCGAATCAGCCCAAATACCAGATTTCACCAGGGAAGTATCCTTTTTAGGCGGACCTCTAGACTCCAGTAAAGGGTTCCCATTCATTTCATCTTGTCTGCCATCACTGCCAGGAATTTTTGAGGGCTGTTCAGATGCTGAATCAGAAGGAGAAGTAAATTCACCAAAAAGATCAGATCCATCAAAATTATCAAGAGGAACAGCAGCGAAGGGATCAACAGAGCTATTGTTTTTAAGACCAGAGCTCTCTAACTTGCTGTCTGGTTGCATGACTGGGTCGGAAACAGAAAGCAAGTCAACTGTTGCCGTAACTGAGGATGGAATGGCAGGTTGGGAAGCAAACAGATCAACCTCATTCTGTACAAACAATCACCAATAAATGAAAAAAGGGAAACCTTTTTTTAATATGAGCTGAAAGACTTATCACTGAAGGAACAAACATAAAGAAAACAATCCCATGAGTAATTTACAACTTTAAAACTAGACTACCAATTGAAAGTATCAATTTTAACAACAAACTTGCACTCTGCCTCTAATAAATTGCATCACTATATTAACTGTAAGCAGTGTGCCTCACTCTGACAGTTAGGCCCCCCACCTGACCATTCTAGCATAGTTTTGCATGTTTCTACCAGAATGATACCCTTCAGTATGCATTAAAAAGAAACTGACATGCTAGAAATACTATCCAATTCGGTAATCTGTCTCATTGAATATGCTAGAGAAAATGGCAACAATTTCCCCTCTTGGTCCATGAACGATTATGGAGGGGAAGGAGATAAAGCTCAGGACCAATCTCTGTTTTTAGTAGATATTTGTGCCTCTAAAACAGTAGGCCACTGGACAAAGATATTGAACTGCAACACTAAAAATTAGAGGAATAACATCTAACCTGTGATTGAGAACTAGCTCCTTGGTCCACATGAGGCTCTGCTGATACAAATGCTGCATCTGCAAAGAGATCAACTTCTGACACACTGCTTGTGGCAGGCTTTTCAGTGGGAACAGAAGTTGGAGCATCCATGAGATCACCAATCAAATCTTGCCCAAATAGATCAACCTGATTAGAGCTTCCAGCTGAAACCTCTGTTGAGGAAAATGAAATAAAATAACACATAAATAAACAGCCTCAGGAAATGTGAGCTTCAGTGAATTCCAACAAAATTTGAATCACAAGAAATATTTGTCTATGAAGTAATTTGAGGAAATCAGAAACCATAAAATAGAAGGCATCACTTCAGAATACTTACTAGCAGATGTTCCCCTTGGATCAAAATCATCAAAATCGTTATCATTGTTCACAGCTACATTTGAACTTTGAGAGTGAGCTGAACTGTACTTATCATTTTTGGTTACATTAGTAGATGACTTTGATACTCTTGATGGCACACCATCCTTATCTTGGCTGCAAGGCAAACATTCTGAAAGAATAAGTTTTGAGAAAGTAAAATGCAACTCATTCATAAAGGCAAAAAAGGTTAAGGATCAACAGCTTTAGAGTGAAAGTATGGCCCGTCAGTGATTATGAGGTTTATTATACTATGCATTAGCAGCATCCCTTAACAAACTACTTTAGAACGCTGCCTTTTAAGTTATAATATTCGTTTTCCCAATTTGATTTCTCTATTAATCATACTTCTCCAACAATATCAAAAATCAAAACATAGGCTAAATAAAGTAGATACTGAAAAGCTTTGGCCAAATAAAAACAAAAATTAGAACTAGCTCATTATTTCAAATTTATTCAGAATGATTATGTGATATAATTATTTCTCATTTTAAACCAACATATTTCCTTTAATAGGAGTTAACATCTGCAGAGATCCTTTATGATTTAGACTACAAGTTCTCTCTAAGAACATCAAATGTCCCAAAAGTTTTAAACTACAAGATAAAAAAAAATTCAATGCATTTCAACTAGAGTTTTATCACCGGATCTATAAAACACCTTAGGTGAGAGATGCTAAAAGGCAAAATAAAATTTATAGCAAAAAGGGTACACGTGTGTGTGTGATTTGAAATAACCATTCACATAAATCATGTCACTCATAAGCTATTAAGAAAAGATAATCTGCACTGCTCAAGTTCAAAAATTTCTTTGAGGACTTAGAAAGAACAATTTAAACACTGTGCAGAGAAACTAAAATTACCTAGATGACAGGACACAAGGTCTGGCAAGGGATAAACGCTAGATAAATTAATTATTTACAAAGCATAATATATGCAGGTTATGCCCTACCTTACAGAGCGTGTACCCTTCTTGAAGGAGCTTTCTTGTTTCTCACTTGAGATGCCGTGACTTGATTTTGCAGGGTAGTATTTCTCAATTTTTTCTTCTTCATTGTAAGCCTTGTCTCTGTAACTATCACTATACCTGTCACCGCCACTTGAACCAAAACCTCCGTATTTATCACTGCTATGGCTTTTATAACCACCAGTGCTAAACGATGCTGACCCAGATTTGTACGTGATTCCAGTAGAAGAAAGTCCAAAGTACCTAATTAAATAACATGAACAATTTACTTTATGGCAATCGAACTTACAATAGCATGCTGATATAGATAACCTTATTATTTATGGGATTAAACTGCTGGCAAATATCATTTACTTGTCACGGTTTGCAGCAGCCTTATTTCTGACTTCTTGTATCTTTTCTCTATTGTTCAGCAGGGCCACAATCGTCTCTGCCTTCTTCCTGACATTGATTCCCACATCCTTCCCACTGGGTTCAACATATTCAAAACTAGAAAGTGCCTTTACCAATACAAAGTAGATGTGATTATATGAGATAATGACCTATAATCAGTGTCACTGAAAATTACAAGGAAAATTAGCTTAAGTCCAGAGATGGTCCTTACGGAGATCTGAAAAGTATGTTCTACAATGTCATCAACAGCACGTTCAGATCCATGTGCTATCAAATACTCTATAACAGCTAGTGCCTAAAACAGAAGTAGCTTCAGGCATTGAAACGCAGAAAAGTAGAACAGACTAAGAATAAAGGGTCCCCCCGTACTTTATAATTTTAAGCAATAACACAATTACGTGGTAAATGTTACCTTATATACATAACGCCAATCCTTTCCAGTCCCACCCAATCTTGTCCAAAGGACGTTCATGACCATTTGACATTCGGTACTGGAAAGTATAGCAGAATAAATCAACTAGGATATCAAGCAAATTTCACCAAAAAATAAATAAATATTCATTCAAAAAGTAATATAAGTAGAAAAAATTCAAAAGATTACAATTTTTTGGTAGCCTGTGCAATCTCAGCCAGCGCAGAACCATGAGGACCCCAGGGTTCATTATCAGTGGCATCCAAAACCTGGATTACAAATAGCAAAAAAAAATCAATTAATATCACACGAATAAAACTGAAATAATAAGGACAGATTTGTCATTCGTATACTTGGACAATTCTCGGCACTACTTCAGTATGAGTCTACGGACAGAAATTGAGGGCCAAAATCCACCATTTATCCTATATAATAACACTACTTGAAATACGAAGTTAAATGAGGCAGAAGCTTGATTGGCAAACTTCAAAATCAATGCCTGATATCAGAACTGAAAGAAAGCCATAATTTAGTTACTTCATATTGAACAATATAAAGTTACACACGAAACTCCAAATCTAAGCATCATAACCTTACATCTCCATCAAAGAACAATGATTACTCAATCTGGACATGGCCCGTAGGTAGACATGGTATGGGAAGGGAATATGCATTAGAGGATTTTCGTTTTAAACATTGCGGCAAACTGTGAAACTGAGACAACATTTCAGATTCACCACTAACATAAGAACAACAGTTTCCGAATTCCGTGATGATAGACCAGCACTGGCAGCAAATAACGGAAGTTATCCAATCTTCCCGCTTTCCCTGGAGGAGGGACGGGAAGAGAAGCAAATTTCACAAGCATTCCGTCCTAAAAACGGTATTACTACAATTGAGGAAGTACATGGTGGGATAAAATGCGATTCTTAAAATTAAAATGGTAGGGCTACAATCCAGCAGCGCTCTACGGACTGGTATATGCAAAATTTACAATTATGAATTAGATTTAGATAGTTGACAATTAGATATTTACCTTCTGTTCAATTTCAGGAACTTTGAG
>JANTPZ010143526.1:0-13101 GCA_025593235.1 Vachellia pachyceras | reverse complement strand
GTGAGTATAGAGAATGAGAGATTTTTTTAACTGGAAAAAACTATTGTATAACAAAACTATTCTAACAATGTCGGGAAACATAACAAGCGTCTAGAAAAATAATCTTGCTATACCCGCACAAAACTGTAAACCATCATCAATATCCTTGTTCAATAGCTTTAAAAGAAGAAAAATATTAATTAAAAGGACACTCCTCTTTAAGGAGTTGCCTTAATCAAGCAATCGGTGACCAAATTAGCCTAAATCTAGATCACCAAATGAAACCTTCTTTTCAAAAATGATATTTTCATCGAAGATATCAAATCTCCGGGGAAAAAAAACATAACATTCTTATTGAAGCAAGTAAGATAGGAGTTCCTTGCTGTTAGATTCAAATATCACATTTTTCAGTACAGCGCCGCTTGTTCCATTGTCGTAGCTTCCTCCATAAGAGCAGAAGCAGCGTTGCATTTCTTCGTGGTTCCATCCACCAATCATCCTTTACGATATCTAACCAAAATTGATAGCAGCATCGTTTGAGTGAGATATAACAAAATTTGAAGTACGTATGAGTATATCCATAATCTGTAAAATGTTGGTGGATTCCAAAATGATTTTACGGATTTCGAGATGATTTTATTGATTTTAAAATATTTTTTACGGATTTTGAGATATTTTTATAAATTTCAAGATACATTTTATCTTAAGTTACATGCATAAAAAAGTTTTCTCATACAACTTCAACTTCAGTTTGCTAACGTGACACCCACGAATTGGAAAACAAAAACTGTCAAATATCATGACAAGTTGAAGTTGGAAGGTTATGCCTTAAAAAAGTTACATGCAAAGATTATGCCTTAAATCATTGGAGACAAGGACAGTTTGCAAGCTGGAATCCATTATTTTCAGTTATAGTTTAATCGTATCTAATGGGTATGCTTTAGTGCTTTACTCACGTTGATCCAAAATCACTTTTAGGCTTTCCTTGGATGGAGAGAAAAGTTGAGAGGAAAGAAAATGGGAGGAGAGAAAATGGGGAGGAGAGAAAACTGGAGAGAAAATGTTATCACCTCTCATACTTGGATGAAGGAGAGAAAACATGAAGGAAAGAAAATGAGTAATTGATTAAAAAACTAAAATACCCTTCTAATAGAAATATATTATTTTTAAAACTAATTAATATTATTATCACGAAATAATTTAAAGTCAAATTATTTGTTAAATAAATATTTTCATATTATTATATTTTAAAGAAGATAATGTATAAAAATATTTTTATATTTATCTAAATTTATGAAGTTAATCATATGAAGTTAACTTATTAAAATGTTAAAATAAATATAATTTTATATATCTAAATTAAATATATGTTGACCATAAATTATATTTTCTTTTATATTTTATCAAAATAAATTTATATTAATTTATATATTAATATAAACTATATTAATATATATTAACATAAATATTCTCACACTTTTATATATTTATATTTTCAGATGAAAAAAAGAGAGGGAAACAAGGTAGTGGTGGGAATAAAATTTTCTTCCCATTTTCTCTTCATGTGTGGAGAGAAAAGTTGGAGAGAAAATGGGGCGTGGGACCCATCCCATTTTCTCTCCAACTTTTCTCTCCTCCCACATTTTCCTCTGCATCCAAGCAAGGGAAAACTCACTTCTCCCTCAGTTTTCTCTCCTAGTTTTCTTTCCTCCCTCATTTCCTCTCTGGGGTTAATTTATATCATTTCAATCTCTCACACATCTTGTTATCATATTCAAACGACTTAATATTGATCTTTGAAAGGAGCTCGACTCATAACGGGCAGATAAAGGATTATGAATGCAGCAGGCAAGAGAGAAAAGCAAGTGTTGAATGAATGGAATCGTTTCATTTCAACGTCATTTCTCAATTTTACAGTACACTTCATTTCAGTCACATAATCTCTGTAACAAATTCACTCTTCCTCCTCGAATAACGAGGAGCTGCATGATTATATCTCGTCTCTGACCGCTAGATGTTCCTAGCAACACAATGGAAAGTCTTTTGCTTCGCGTCCCGAGCGATCATCGATCTTGCCTTGACCGATGAAACTTGCAAATGTTCTTCACCGAGACGAATGCTTCAACCATGAAATCTCCTGAAGCTGAGCAGAAAATTGCTTTGCATCATTCTCATCCCACGTTTCTGCCACTTGTAGTGGTCTCCATTTTTGCAGCCACATGCATATACCCTCGTAAGAGAAACATCACGGTACCAAGTGAGAGGTGAGATTGATGAAAATATCTTCTCTGCAAGGAATTGTGAGACCACCCATAGGATGATCAAATCCAAACTCTTCCTCAGCCATGCTCAGCAATTCCTGGAATTGGGGCTCATTTAGGAACGATATAGGCACCACAAATCTCCTCTTTTCCTCTTCTCCAACGTACACTGCAAAATACCCTTTTGGAACCTTGGAAGAACCTTCTTTCCCTCTTGAAAGAGAACGACGGAGGATGTTCGTAAAAGCCATTGTTGCTATGAGAGAGGCTTTGTTTGTGAGAAATGTGAGAAGAATTGATGATGATGAGATGAATGAGAATGGTGATTGGGTGTGAGTCTGTGTGTATATATAGAGATGAATTGGTAGGTGTGCAAGCAAGTTGTGATATCTGCACTACGTTGTTGTGTGTGATAGAGAGGAAATGACATTGGAGAGACATGAACAAAAGCATTAAAGGAATCACATGGTTGTGTCTGGAAAAGCCAACGACCGTATGTACGTAGGACCCAACTTATCTGAGAAGAAAGCAGAGAAGGCTGTTGTACAAATTGCTTGTCACTCTGTCTAGTGATGGCTGAGTAGTTAGGCAATACTTGTTGCCTAATTCAGAGACATATTTGTCCCAGCTTTTATTTACAATTTAGCTGTCACCTGTTTGTGTTATTACCACGCTGCTTCATTGGACTTTTTACCATGTTGTTGCTCAAGTATCTGGTAACTTGGTCTCTTACGAAATCATATAATGTTGCCGTTGAATGCAGAACTCATCTCAACTTCAAAAATATAGCCAACGTGAATTCGATTATCCGCTGGATCATTTTGAGTTCATATTCTTTAACTCTCTTGAAGACATAAAGTTTCACCACCAAAATAGTAGGGTAGTAAACTCCAAAATCAGTAATTTTTATTTTATTTTGGTGAAATAAACTCTGATTAGTTTATTTCAGTGAAAAATACATGCCAGCTTGTGTCAGAACTTTCACAAAAAGGCAGAAAATAATTGCTTCTGATAGACTTTTGGTACAATCACTTGCATTTGTTGCTTTTGTTACGGCCACAACTTGGAAGATAAAGACAAATAACCCGTGAAGTACACGAGAGGACATTTCCAGCGTAGTCCCCATCAAAACCTTATTGCTTTCAACATTAACAGTGCACCTCATATTAGCCTACAATTATTGGAGACACTAACCCTATTTACTAGCTGGCATCAATTAATTATGCATAGCTGGATAACCTGACACTCAACTATCTCAACTTTTACTCATAGGTATAAAAATTGGTACTGCAACTAACCTCGATAGCGATAGCCATACTTTCTACTCTATCGCAAAACAAATTTAATTGAAGTCTAAGATAATCAAGGGATAGGCCGACAATGACGGGTCACGTGAAGTTCCATGAAGAAGTTTAATTATTACTCTGTACGCTATGATCTCATATTCAACGCATCGGGTGGAAAATTCAAAATAAAAATACAAATAAGGGAGTAGAATTAATTCCACAGTTCTGAATTGATAATAATAATTTCTATGTAATCTATTCCATTAATGAATGGAACTTTACAATTCACACAATCCGTGTAACAATTCAATTTTCCGGATCAAAGAATGAAGAGAATCCTTAGTGGAGACGAATGGAGTCGTTTGTGTCACCATCCTGTAGATGAAGAATTACAATACTTGTTCCCCTTTGAGACATATGCTTCAACCATGAAACCTCTGAGCTCAAACAGCAAGTTAATTCGCTGTCTTTTGCCTTTTTCTAGTTGTAAACCTTGTGGCTGCAGTCAACTGCTCATCTGTGATCTTGACATGGGAATTGGAACCTTCATGACCAAGTGCACATGGGAAAAACATTATGTTACAAAGCGAGAAGTGAGATTGATGAAGATATCTTGACTGCAAGGAATCGTGAGACCACCCATTGGATGATCAAACCCAAATTCTTCCTCAGCCATGCTTTATAATTCTTCGAACTCGGGCTCGTTCAAGCACGATACAGGCACTGTGAACCTCTTCTTCTGCTCTTCTCCCACATATACTGCCAAATACACCTTCGGCACCTTTGCAGACATTGAAGCTTTTCCTCTTGAGAGGGACCTACGTAGGATATGCTTAACAGCCGTTGCTGCTATGATGAGAGGAAAAAAGGTTAATTTGTTTGTAAGCAATGTGAGAAAACTTTTTGAGATACATGTGGGATGGTGTGTAGGTGCGTATAGTCAGAGATGAATATTTAGTCCCCCCCCCCAAAGACTCTAATATCGTCAGCGAGTGGTGTTAAAGGAATGTGGATAGACATTGGTGAGTCATGAAGCATTTGAAGGATCACATGGCTCTGTCCTCGAATGTAGTGTTTGAGACTTTATGTTTGTGGGGAGACACTGTGCTCAATATATCATGTGAAAATTCAATCATATAGGGCCCCACTTACCCCAAGAAGAAAAGTAGAGGTCCTTGTTGAAGGAGGGAACCGAACCAAGTCATTTTCATGTTGATAGAAGTGAAGCAGATGTATCACTTGCATGTGACTCTGTCTAGTGATGATTACTTAAATTTGGATAACTCTAAAGACATATTCCTTGAGAGAAATTTTAAGTTCAACAATCAGTGATCATGTCCAGATTCTTCCTCTGCCTCACCCAACAAATCTTGAAATTAAATTTAGCATGACATGGGTTTTTTTTCACCCCCAACATACACTGCAAAATTTCCTTTCGTTTTTCTAGATGTTTGTTCATGCCTTGTGCTTTCAAACATTGCATGGGTGATAGTTGCAGGCTAAGTCACTTTGTGGCAAATATTTATCATAAATGTGGAATATCTGTTGGATATAGTACAATATCATCACATTTTATGATGCCGCCAACCATAACAGAACATTACATTACATAAAGATGAAAACAAAACAGGAGTAACAGACTCACAGGTTCTACTCTATTCTGACCCAACTATGTTATGATGTTATCAACCATCACAGAACCTTAAAACTCTCTGAAAGGAAGTAAGTCAGCATTTTTCATGGTGAGGACATAGAAAAGAGTGACAGTTTAAACTCGATCCTAAGAAACATCTCATTTTCTGCTAAATATTTTTTTACTGATAAAGAGAGTAGAGCCCTTGAAATTCCCCCTTGACTTCCCAGCGTGTTAAAAGGAATAATACATTTATTCAATTACATAGAATATGCAAAATGGTTGATGATACGAGTTCTTGAGTATATCTTTGTTGCTATGTTTTTTCGAGTTTGTTTTGATTTTTAGTAGCAAATTAGGCGAGGCCATTATGTAGAGCCAAAGAATTAGTTGTTTGGAGCTGAAGTCACAAAAATGGCGAGTATGCATGAAATATGTAATTAATTTGTTCTTGAGAATTTGACTTCTAATCAATAATCAATCAAAATAAACTAACCCTAGAACGATTATGAGGCCATTATGTAGAGCAAAAGAATTAGTTGCGTGGAGGTAAAGTCACAAAAATGGCAAGTCTAGCGTTTGATAGATTGGTCATATGATTTTGCCGCCTAATTTCAATGCATCTTCAAAAACTTTATTGTGATTGAATCTGCATAAATATATATAATGGAATACATAGTTCTCCAATTTTTCTGTGAAAAATTGGGAAAAAAAAGTGGATCCCATGTGAAATGGTCTCAAGGAGATCTCAGGCGTCAATGAATGTAAGAACTTCCTTAAAAGGAAAACACATACTGAGCCATATAGATTGGGAACGAATAAGTTCAAGTTATATTAGATTTTCTTTCTTAAAGAAACAGTCTTACCAAATTTATCGGTCAACATGTGCAATTTAGGCAAATTTCTAGGCAGAAGGATGGCTAGTATAGAAGCTAAAGGATTAGCGACTTACGTACTTCTTTCATACTTCAGTTCACTTCTTATTTTGAATTGAACAATTCAAAGAAAAAGCAGTTACTAGTTGTATTGATAGAAGTTAAGCATAGAGAAGGGAATATATAGTTAAATCAAAACAATAGTGGTTGTGAATAGTTACTGGTGGTTGCCTCTCTAGCAACCTTACTTTTGGAGATGGTGCAACATCTCGCATGCTGTACAATTTATTTTGACCTAATGTACACTAAGCCAGCTGGAATGAGAAAAATTAAGTTATTACAGACGTAGTTCATTACAAGAAGAGTTACTGGAGTGCTGAATTCGTGATGATAAAATGAAAAACTAGAGCACAATCTATCGCAAATATCTCATTATTAATGATAAGTTTTCCACTTTATAAGAATGGAAAACAAAAAATTCTTTACAAGAAAAGCGAACGCGTGTGTTACAAGATGTCTGCTAAATCTATGTCAGTCTCCTTCACTATGCTTTTACAGCTCATCAATATGAGGAGTGATATCTAGTAACACATCCTCTCTGCAAGGAATTGTGAGACCACCCATTTGATGGTCATATCCGAACTCTTCTGCGGCTTGATTCAGCAAGTCTTGAAATGAACGTTTGTTAAGGTATGGTACAGGAATCACAAAACGCTTAAATTGCTCTCCAACATAGACTGCAATATATCCCGTTTGAAATTTCATAGATTTTGAAGCTCCTTCACTAGCATTGAATAAAATCCTTCAGATACCAGGTAAATAGAAACCCATCTCTTTTTGTTTCTTAACTAGAAAAATAAGGTAGTGTCTAACTTATGAAGCTTGAGAATGGAAATGGCTTGTGTTGCTGGTGAAGGCAAGGGGGTGTGTGTGTTCGTGTGTGTTGCTGCTAAAGATCTTAAGAAATCCATTTTCTAGAAAAATGTTTATCAAGGGGTGGATACAGAATGGGGGTTTAAAAGGAGAAAAAGTCTGTGTGTGTTCCATGAAATATCACATGGTGTTGTTTTATTTCTCTCTATCATGAATTAAGAAGCTGAATCTGCATGAATACAAAGTACAACTTGTAAATGAACAGGACATGCTCAAGTGAGTTCCAATGTTTGTTCATGCATCTTTTTTGTGGCTTCTTCATTTTGTACACATGGTTTAGGAATTTCACACGTTTATTCGTATTGATGCTCCTGCTGAATATTAATACACAGATGCCACCTAGGATACGGATAGAAGGCTGATAAGCTTGCTTTTGTAACAAAGACAGAGTTGAAGGAATAAGGAAAAGGAGAATGATGGGCCTGCTATTTCTCTCTTCTTAGGATAGCTTCCAGAATTTCAGACAACATTGATCTCTAAAATTTTAACATTGTATCGATAGAATTGGTTGATAGTTCCATCTTCATGTTTAACCATTATCAGCTAATGGAATACGAAGTTTTGAACCTTTTAAAGATTGAATTTTCTTGTGCAATATTTGAGCCAGCAATGGGAGGACAATCCATGAAAATTTTCCTTTTAGGAATCCACTTATGTTTTCTCCTAATCAGATTCAGAAAACAAACTTGTGAGAAAAGCCGCATAAGTTTGACTTCAAAATTAATTTCTCTAGGTCAATGACAGTTATGACAATCAATCAATGGTCATCTAATGCTTTACAGAATCTTGTGCTGTTGCAGAATTTTTTGACACAGAGTGTTTCTATGAATTTCTCATTCAGGAAAAATAGTTGTACGCTTTCCAAGGACGCATAACTACTTTTGCAATATGAGAACACTTTTGCTGTACAAAATTGGAGGAGTGTATGCAAGACACTGGTTATTTATATAATCTGATAGGATCATAGGAATAGGGAGTTAGTTGTTTAGGATCCTAGAAATAGGGAGTTAGTTGTTTAGAATCCTAAAAATAGGGAGTTAGTTGTTTGACCAAGTCTTTATTTAATTATTTAATTACTTATGTATTTGTTCAATTATTTATTAATTATGTAATGGGTGTATCAGTTATGCACGTAGGAGTTAGTGGGATAGTTATGGGTTAGTGGGATCATGGAAGGAATTAGATCGAGTCAGTTATTATCCTTCCTTTATAAATATCCTAGTGGTATTCCAGATTAAACACCGATGAATTGAATGAAAGTATTATTGTGAGATTGGAGATTCTCCCTTCTTTTGGCTTCTTTTATCTTTCAAATGTGAGATCCTTGCAGTTGAGAGAAACTAGAAGAGATATTGATGAGTTCTAGATCCTGGAACTTATCATTTGGTATCAGAGCCGGTTGTCGACGTTGGTGAGAGGGCTACCCACGGAGGGTTCTGACCGGCAGGAGGCCGAGTGAAGTGCCGTGGAGTGCAGCCGACGAGACGTCGGCTCTCCGGGGAGGGTGCATTGATAGGGACTTTGTATGGGCAAAGTCCCACATCGAGTAGTATGAGCTGCGTGATGGGGTATATAAGCTCTTGACTCTCCTACCTCAACAGCTAGCTTTTGGGGGAAGGCTCTCCAAGGGTTTGTGTGCCTATCATTGGTCCTAGGAATAGGGAGTTAGTTGTTTAAGATCCTAGGAATAGGGAGTTAGTTGTTTAGGATCCTAAAAATAGGGAGTTAGTTGTTTGACCAAGTCTTTATTTAATTATTTAATTACTTATGTATTTGTTCAATTATTTATTAATTATGTAATGGGTGTATCAGTTATGCACGTAGGAGTTAGTGGGATAGTTATGGGTTAGTGGGATCATGGAAGGAATTAGATCGAGTCAGTTATTATCCTTCCTTTATAAATATCCTAGTGGTATTCCAGATTAAACACCGATGAATTGAATGAAAGTATTATTGTGAGATTGGAGATTCTCCCTTCTTTTGGCTTCTTTTATCTTTCAAATGTGATATCCTTGCAGTTGAGAGAAACTAGAAGAGATATTGATGAGTTCTAGATCCTGGAACTTATCAGATCACATGGTATTGTATTGAGAAATCTTTTGCAAGAATCAACGATATGCTATGCCCCACCCTCTTGGGGCCTAATATGATATTTTTCAGCTATGCATGATTTGACCCATTGCATTATCGATCTGCTTAATACAAACATCTCACTTTTTTTCTTTTCTCACTGGCAAATAGATAGATAAAGAAATTTGTGGTAAACAGGGGATGTTTGATTGAAGTTGCCTTCTTATTAAACAATCTGTCATTGCCATATTCTATGTATTGTCATATTCTATGTTACCAGTAGAAGCTGCAGCAATGTGTGGCATATTTTTTTCCCTATCTTCAGCTCCTGGTTTTCTTTTTCTTTGAATAGTTCAATTCGAACCTAACCTCATGTCACTTTAATGTTTATCGTTTTCAAGACATGTATTACCCGTTTACTTTCATCAATATCTTTCATGTAATTTGATCGCGCAAACTATCTTTCATGTAATTTAATAGCATGTTCCTGAAGAGTTTTTTTTTTGGGAGCAAATCCAGAAGAGTTTAATTGAAGCTAAGTAATTGTTGGCATGTCTTCAAATCAAGAACTTTGATCCTTTTTTGGTGAAAGTGGGAAATATCATTAATTACAAAAAGAATACAGACAATCTCAGGGGATTTTTTTTGAGCCTTTTGAAATGCCATTTGTTAAATTCCAATAAACAATCTTCTCAGGCTCGGGTTGGCAAGTGTTTTGAAATGTTGGCTTTTAGGGAGTTTTCCGTCTTTCTTTCTTTCTTTTCTTTTTCTTTCTTTTTTGGCTCATTTATAGATGCAACTTCATAATAATGTTTGCTGCAAGTTATGAAGTTATTGATGGAAGCATTGTAACTGACGCAATTTCAGTTGAGAACATTGAACTTAGCTATGACTTCTGTCAAAAGCATGGGTAAATCTTGTTTTCTGGACTGAAGTTAGGGATTTTATATCTTATAAGGAACTTGTAGAAGGTGAAAATGTTTTCTGTAAGTTTAAATACATGTTTGTCATAGCATTACAAAATTACGTTTGCACAAATTAGGATAAAACTTATCTCATATACTTACCTTATAGACCGTAAATCATGTTGAAAAAATCCAAACAACCCCTAAATAACTCTATGCAATGAATTGAAAATATGAATAAAAATAAAATACAACCTTCTCTTTATGTAATAAACCTCTGTTTGTACCAGCATGATTTGTCTTTTATGTAATTGATCATACAACCACCTTGATATCTCACATAAATAATTTTTTGATTGAAATCTAGCTTACAAACATAATGGAAAGGAAATAAAAGATCCAGAAACCTTTGGATGAGAATACTCTCTTGGTTTCCTTTGGAAAAAAAAGAGGGCAATAATTTGAATAGTGAAAGAGAAGCCCCAGAATATTATGTTTTGCGACCTGTAACAACAAACAAGCTCATGTGAGGATGCTTCCTGACTCATTGGGAAATAAAAGAATGGCTTCAATCATAAAGAAATGGGGCCTTTCATGAGATATTAGGTCTATTTTGTTGATACCAGAAACCAAATGACCACAAATTATATTAGAAATCTGATGAGCGGCTATAACTTCACCAAATTTACAGAATCTTACTTCTATGGGTGAAAAATGATCTCGTGTTACTAACGGCATCCTCCAGAGGCCTCAATGTGTTACAAAGGCCGCATGAAGATCAATGAATAACAAAGTTGGCCATATAAAATTAATATAATTGCTAGTTTTACAATTCATCAGATCCACATTTTTTTAAAAAAATCTGAGATAATATTGTTGTTGTGTGATACAAGTAAACGACCTCATCTAATGGGATAAGGATTTAATTTGTTGTTGTTTTTGAAATAATGTTGTTGATGATGGAAAAATAAATTATGCTAGCTCTTCGCTAATAAGTTGTTATTTTTATTATAGGATTTGATTATGAATTGTGGATCCGTCTTAAAATGTCAAATAAAAATGTTTTGTTAAATCTTGTTGAGGGTTTTTCGAGGATCTACTTGCACTTTTCTGCAGAAAAGGGTCTAGCACTCCCAAGTAAATTCCAAATTGGATGAGTTTTATTGGAACTAAGAATACAATTAAGTTTCTCCTTAATGTTAACATAAGATAAGAATATAAATTCAATCGTCTATACTGGAAGTTCAATGCCTTAAATAATCAAAATGATAATTCATGAATTCCTCGTTCACATGAACAATTTTCACTGCCCAATAAATGAAAAGGAGAAAAAGAGGTAATCTTTACAAAACTGCATTGTCAACTCATCTATGTCAATCTGATTTCTCTACAAGTTAGTTAGCATCTGTTGAAGCTCGAAGTAATATTGAGGAAGACATCTTGAGTGCAAGGAATTGTGAGGCCACTCATTGGGTGATCAAACCCAAATTCTTCCTCAGCTTGGCTTAGCAACTCTTGAAATGAAGGCTGGTTCAAGCATGATATAGGGATCACGAATCTCTTCATCTCCTCTCCAACGTACACTGCAAGACATCCCTTTGGCACTTCACTGGATTTTGAAGAGGAAGCCCTCTTGATTCCGGTTAAACGAAAACCCATTGCTTTAATGTGTCAAAGAAGAGAAGTGTTTGAATTTGGAAGCTTGAGGATATTGTGAAATATTTGTGTTGCTTCCAAACCTATGCAAGAATGAGTATATATGGACGGAAGTACTTGTTTTTTTAGAATGATTGGGAAGGGAAGGGCTATGACATGGGGCCCACAAGGAAGACAAGGGCTTGCTATGGGTCACATGGCGTTGTCTTGAGAGACGTCTTTGTCAAGGATCAACTATATGTCCTTCCTTACTGACGACTAGTATTATCTGTGATGAAGGATCATGTGATGATGTCTTAAATGTCTTTGTCAATTTATCAGGAAGGATAACTTTTGTTTAGTTCATTTCAAAACAAAACCTACCGTCTCTCTAATGTTTCACATTGTTGTCCTATGAATTTGAATACATGCTTAAACATCTCATGTCTTTGATCAGGAAAACTGATATAGCGTCTATCCAACAAGACATTGAACTTTGTTATGATTTCTTTTGTCAGAAGCTACGGATAAACCTTGGTTTCAGAAGCGAAGTCAAGGAAGTTATGCATTATTAATAACTCCCAGAGAAGAAGAAAACACTCTTTTTAACCTTAAATAATTCAACGCAATGAACTGATGATTTTCTTTTTAATACATGCTTTGCTACTCGTATCATCAAAACACATCCTGTAAACGACCGTTTCATGCAGCTAAACAACCATGAAGCATGTTTTTTCACCAAAAACATTCTTGGCTGTTATAAATTTTTCATGAAGTCCTCGTAGACTTATTCCATGTGGATTTGGAATTATATTCATTATCTCACACTTTTTTGAGATTGATAATGAATTTAGAATCATAACTGAAGGAAGGTAATAAATAGATCAACGAATCATCTATGGATGGGGATACTCTGTTTTTCTCCAAAAATGGGTAAAGAAGACACCGTAGCTTCATTTCTTGTGGAACCCACAAAAACAAGCAAGCTTATGTGAAGATGCTGTTATATTAGATCTTTATGATGTTGGTACCAGAAATCAAATGAACCTCATATCTTATATGAAATCTAACATAAGTGGCTGGCTGTTTACGAACATATTGTCTTGCTTTTATGGATGAAATGTGATCTCACATCACAAAGTTTTTACTCCTGTGGACCACAACAAATCGAAGAGGATAATCCAAAAAATCTAGAAACAACTAAGTGGACCATAAAAAATCAATATAGTTGTTAGGTTTGAAAATTCTTACATCCACATGTTTTTGGTAAAATTGGTAATATTAATGAAGACACAAACAAAAATGATGCTGGCTTTTCCCTTGTTGAATATAAGTACAGATTTGAGACAAACAAAGTACAAGTTTTCTTTATGTTGGATGCGATTATGGAATTTAGATTTTCTTATTGAACCTTAAATAGAAACGTTTTGCTAATTACTGAGGGATATATTTGCCCTTTTCTGCAGAAACCTTTGGTACCCCTTAGATTATTCATGAATGCATTTTATTGGACCAAAGAATATG
>JANTPZ010143519.1:0-12757 GCA_025593235.1 Vachellia pachyceras | reverse complement strand
TCAACTGGTTGACCTTTTGACTTTGACTTTGACTTTTCTTTTGTCAAATGACCAAAATGCCCTTTAACTTTCTCATAATTACCATTTTGCCCTTACTTTCTCTACTTTTTCAAAAATTACTATTTTGCCCTTACTTTTAATACTAAAAGACCTTTATGTCCTTGGTCTTTTATTAAATGACGTGTGGGTCCCTTTCCTGAAGGTTTTCCCATCCACATATCACTCTGGGCAATTTTTCTTTAATTCTAGAATTCCTACGGAACTCCGTGTACTAAACCAAGTCTATCCTTTCGACTTGCGGCCTATAGTCTTTCTTTCTGTACTATTTACCTCTGATTTCTCTTTTCATTCCTAGCTATCAGATTAGCATTTCATTCAGCTAGCATAGAAATTTATGGATATTACACACTCAAATCAATATATTGAGATGATTGGGGATCATTATATTAATCTACACTACCTTACTCTTGTGTCTTATAAAGAGATACTGTTCGATCTATCTCTCCTCTACCAGGAAATTCACTTTCCAAAAAATACGGCATCCCTTGATTCAATTTCAGTTACTGTTCCATCTCCGTTTTCACCTATGAAAACATATCCTTTGAATTCTTTTGAGTATCTTTTAAAGATGCATTTCTTCCTCTAGGACCCAATTTCCCATATTTATGGGAATCGTTAAAGATGCAGCTGACCCCCAGGGTCTTAAGATACTCAAATTTGATTTGCATTTCGTCCATAAATCATAGGGTGTGGAAGTAACTGCTTTTAAGGTACATGGTTAAGTATGAAAGCATCACCATAATACGAAATTGGCATGTTTGCTTGAGCCATCATGAACCTAACCATGTCTACAAGATTTCCATTTCTACTTTCAAACACTCCATTTTGTTGCGGAGTGCCAGGGATATTTAGTTGCCTAATTATCCTTTTTCCTTCACAGAGCTCCTTGAATTGATCGGATAAGTATTCACGACCTCAGTCAGTATGTAATACTTTAATTCTACGTTCTATTTGATTCTCTACCTTATTCATGTATTGTCTAAAACACTCTAGTGCTTCAAACTTGTGTGTGGTCAAATAGATGTGACTATATCATGAAAAGTCATCAGTAAAGGTAATAAAGTACCAAGCTCTGTAATTAGCCCTCACACTCATGGGACCGCATATATCATAATGGACCAAATCTAATGGATTTTCAGCTCTAGTTCCTATACCAAAAGGTTTTCTAGTTGCCTTGCCAGCTAAACAACTTTCACACAAGGCCATTTCCATACTTGAAATTTCACCTAGTAAACCTTCTTTTTCTAGTTTAATCATTTGATTCTGATTTATGTGCCCTAATCTAGCATACCAGATGTTCATGCCAACTATTATATTAGAGGAACTAATAAAACAATCATGCAAGTTGAAATCACCAATAACATCCATAACAAGGAACTTTCCTAAAAAGATCTCATTACTAAATATGTCAGCAACTTTGCTATAAAAGTTCACATCAAACTCATAATTCTGTCGTATATCCGGTATATGAAGCACATCATATAAGATTAAGGCTTTTCACCACGTAGAGATAATCTGCAGGTGCCTATTTGTAACACACCTTAACCTTGCCTTTAGCTTCATTTTATATCCATTTGGAAGCACCTTTAGGCCTTTAGTGACTTAGAGTAACCAAGGAGTGAAAAATAAAATTTTCAAGTTTAGGGTTACTATTCATGTCACTATTCATAGCTTTTTGGGCCAACTTTGAAAATTCATAACTAATTCTAGAAAAATCTAAATTGAGTGCTTCCAATTTCTATTTGAAGCTTATAAGTTCCTCCATGGGAAAAATACTCATTGTGTCACTAACTTTCCCAATTGATACAGTTTAATACTTAAAATTGTACTGTTCATTTGGCAATTTTTCATTTTTCCCAGATTTTTCTGTGATTTTTCGCTAACTTTGGAACATCATAACTCTTCATACAAAACTCCAATTCAAGTGTTCTTTGGCTCATTTTAAATCTTGCAATATTAAATATTTTTCTGTAAAATTCATCTCATTTGAAGTTCATTTGCTCTGTTTCACGATAGTTCAAAGTATGGGGTTTGACCAACTTCACACTTGCTAATTAGTCAAACTTGTGACTTTCTAACTTCATAATTTGACATGCTATCTTTTGGGCTTCTTTTGATCATGATTAACCATGCATTTGTGAATATCTAAGGTATACATTCATTACCTCATGACTACCACATAAGTAAGAATTTAATTTACATATTACACAACATAATCAAATTTAAATTCCAAACATTATATATATTTCACAAGCAATATTGTCACATGGCATCTTCAATCACCATTTACTTTGCTCTTACCCTTGCTTGTACTTGTACCTACATGGTTGGTTGGGGGGAGATAATGAGATTTTTGGAAATCTCAATAGCAAAACTATCTATCACATTTCACAAATTGCATGACAACTTTAAGCATATGTGTGAATGTATAAAAGTGGAACATGTAACATATAAATGCAAATGGCCATATCATATAAAGCACACATTCACACCTTTATCATCATCAATTTTCAACAAGTCATGCATATTTCATCAATTATTTTCAAAACAACTAAGATTAGGGTTAAATGGTCTTGCTACCTTTAGCTCTTAATTTTCCTTTAGCTTGAATGCTTTCTTGATCGTTTGGAAAATTAATCCCTTGCACCAAACTCTTGCCTATACAATTCATAACATTATAGCCATTAAACACAAGACATTACCAATATAAAAAATCAATGTAAAACTCCTTAAACTTCCCCTTGAATTACATAAACCTTAGAGCACTTAAACGTGTCTTATTGGTTTCCAATGCTTTCCAAAACTTGTGCTCACTTATACCATACGCAAAACTTCGTTTTAAAGCCATTGGAAACATTAAAATCATCAAAACAACACTCCTTTGTCCACTTTCCAGATTTGCACGAAAATTCACAAGTGGAAGGAAAGTGATTCTTTTTCAAGTTTCCATGGTATCTATCATCATTTTCTTGTTTCTAAACTCATTCCCATAGATAATATGACTTAAATTCAACTCTCCCTCAACCACCAAGCGTTGGAGTGTAGTGGTCAGTGTGGCTGTCACTTCCCCAGGGGTCGAGAGTTCGATCCCCGGGAGCCACGCTCGAGGGTAAAGGATACCCACCCTTGGTGCAAAGCACCTTAAAGGGGTGCGCCACACGTATTCCTCGCTCCGGATTAGTCGATTTCCCCAGGTTACCTAGTCCGGTATGGAAGAAGGCCAGGGACTCAGGAAAAGGTGCCGGATACCGGGGGGAATCGTGGGGGGGCCAAAGGCCCAAAATTGCCCTAGATCACCAAAAAAAAGATAAATAAATTCAACTCTCCCTTATTCCATAAAATTTTTGGTAGCATAACCCCTTAGGGTTTTGAATCCCAAAATTCAAAACAACAACCAATCAACAACAATATATATACCAACTTACTTCTCACAACACAAGGAGTATTTTGCACACAAGTATTAGCTCTAACTCCCTCTCTTTCTCACTTTGGCTCTCAAGAACCCTAACCATGAAACTTGAGAAAGAGAGACCAAATCAAAATTCCAATCCATGGAAAGTGAAGAGGAGATCACAAGGAGCTAGAATATGTGTAGCTTTAGGTATCTTAGCCTCTTACCTTAACCTTTCCTCAAGCTTTACTCCTCTTCTTGGAAGCTTGAATGGAGTCTTCTTTCTCTCTTTTTGCTGAAGATGGGTTGGCCAAATGGTGGAGAGGATGAAGGAATAATGTTCTTTTAATAATTCATGCATAAATGGAATGGAAGGCTAAGATTAAAGCTTACTACTTAAGTGTGATCTAAGCGCTCATATTAATCCACCTAAAGGCCATTTGCTTGCTTCTCATTGGATGGTAAAAAGGTATAATGATGGCTGTAACTTGATGGTAAAAATCTGGTTTCATTAACCAAACTGGATCCCATTCGGTTACTTTTACCAATTGCACTTTTTACCAGTAAACATAACTTTATTCCGGTAAATATTTTTCTACTTTTCTGGAGATATTTTCTTCCTCATTTAATCTCCATATTTTCCTCTTAAATATGGAAAATTTATTATCCCCAAAATACCCCTTGACTTCCTCAAATTTTATAGGATTATTTTATCCTATCAAAAATCCCTGAAAACGTACAATGGGAGAGCAAAATTCTTTTAGGATCTTGAAAAATACTATATTTTTCATTGATTCTCCAGAACTTTTCCTTTTTCCAAAATGCCCTCTAGATTGTCCAAAATTAATTTTTGAAATAATTATATTTCAGGGATTTTTCGAGTCTTTTTCCCAATTTTCGGGGAAATCACCTTAATCGTACACCAAACAATAATTTTATTAAATACTATAAAATTCACTTTATTTTTCTATGCCCTGAACTCAACTGATTGAGGTCTTTTGATACCTCAAATAATTATTTTCAACCATTAAATCTTCAAAATTATATAAATAAAATTTTAGGCCAATTTTCAACAATCCATCGAAACCTGTTAATCAGTGAGTTCTGCTCTATCTTTTGGGCATTTGTGACTTTTTCTGACATTTTGGTCAACAGTTGACTTTTTGACTTTGTCAAATGACCAAAATGCCCTTACACTTTCTCTTCATAACCAAAATGCCCTTTCACAGTCTAACTTTTTATAAATTCCCATTTTGCCCTTGTTCTTTTTTCCCTTAAACTTTTGGTTTCTAACTCCTTGAGCAGTTCCCAGGAGGTTACCCATCCTGGAATTGCTCCCAGGGTGAGCACGCTTAACTTTAAAGTTCCTACTGACTTCCATCCACCGGGCCAAATCTGATTTTGCGACTTAAGGCCCAACAACATCAACTTTTCCCGTACTTTCTATCCGTGGGCTTTAACTTGACTTCTGACTACTAGTTTAGCCCTTTTCATCCAATGACCATATTGCCCTTGGTATTTATACTTAATGACATTTATGTCCCTGACTTACATTCTTAGTAATCTCAAAGCCTTAGTACTAATTTGACCAAGGTCTCTTTGGTCCGTTGACATCTTCTCTTTCTGTACTTTATTTCTATAGACCTCTTCTCGTCTCATAACTATCGATTTAGCCTTTATTTCAAATTACATAAAAGGGTGGATATGACACTATTTTTTTACCTCAATCTTTGCTTATTGCCAACATAAAGCCATTTGCATTGATGCGTCAACCAATGGTTATTCACAAAAGATCCCCAATTGTTCGTTACGTGGTCTGTTAAGCCTGAGTCTTTCCACAGTGATTTCGCTCTGGGCAATCCCTCGTGAAGTGACCCAATTTCTGGCAGGCATAGCATTTAACCTTATTCAGGTCAACTTTACTTTCTGCCCCTTTTGAATCTAGGGACATCCTTCCTGCCTTTTCCACGAAATTTCTTACCCTTCTTAAAATTGGGCTTGGCATTAGAAAGGCTTGCATCCTTGATGTAATAGGCATGCCTAAAAGTCTTATATGCCTCTAAGCATTCATCCTCAAGCTCAAGGTGCTTCATAACATCATGAAAAGTGATAATGTTATCGTTATGGTTAAGTTGACTTTCATATGTTCCCAACTATGGGGAAGTAATCTGATTACAGCCTGCACTTACTGCTCATCAGTCAGTCTGTATCCATCTTCCTGAAGCTTTCTTATCATGTTTGACATGTCTCAAAGATGTGGCTTCATGGGTGTATTACCCCGAAGCTTATACGTGTCAAACTTGATCTTCAGCCTCCTAAGTTTGGTGGTTGAAGTTCCACCAAACCTGTCTCTAGGAGCTGCCCATATGGCATGTGCAGTTGGATTTTTTTATACCGACACATTAGGTCATTTTCCATTGTGTTCAGCAAGGTAAATCTTGCAATATTGTTCTTCCTTTTCCAAGCCTGGTATCACTCCAGGTTCCTTTTATACTAGGCTGTAGTCCCAACTTCAGGTTCCATCAAAATGGTGGTCAATGGCTCAAGGGCCTCCTATTCCTCCAATATATGATGCACCTTACGGTGCCATATATCCTGTTTGTCACCATTCAACTTATCCCCTCTATTCAACTCGGTAAATATACTTTTTGTTGCCATTTTCTAGTATGAAGTGACAGGGTACTTTATCAACAAATGTTTTCTCATATAGCTGAGTTTTTAACAATTATGTAGCACAACATAGTATACAATGTCTTGTACTTATATTATTCTTGACAAGAAGATAATTTGATAACTAGATTTGCGATCAGGAGAATATGTTTATACGTCCCATCACACAAACACCAGTAACTACATTATTTCTTTCAAAAATTTTATAAAGTACTTCTTGAATTGCCAACTTTTAGAAGTCTCGTTTTCTAAAAGCTCCCACTTCTTAAAAGTGTAATAAAGTGACATATCATGTGCAGAACAATAACAATTTCACAACAATTCAAATAAACTAAACATGTCCATTTCACACAACAATGCACTCACTCATGTTCTAAACACATTAACCAAACATAGAGGGTAAACACATAAATTTAAAGCACAATATATCTTTAGATATTTTCAAAACAATAATCGAATATTTATTTCCTTAGTCTTTTAAAGTATTTGTTTTTGTTCAGCATAAATCTTATTGTTCTCTTTACTGCATCAACCCACATGGTTGATAATGTGAATGTGCCTGCAACTCTAACTGCTGCACGATACTTCATCATGATATTTACATATAATTGTGCAGTTTCATTGTTAGTTATGTTGTTAACATAGTTAGCAATGGTGCCATACATGATTTTTATATTCTTGGATCTGGCCATTCTCATTGCATCCCATAGCGGGGAAGAAAAGTCTTTGGTCATAGTCTTGAGGTTTTAAATTGAATAAGAATGAGGACTTAGAACCGGGTCAGAGTAAGCATCTTGACCTCCCTAAAGGTTCTGAGTAAGATCCTCTTTTGGATCATCATCGGGGTCTTTCTCAGTTTCCCTTTGAGGATCTTCCCCACAATCTCTTTAAAATCATTTCCAAACAATTTCTCCTCAAAATCCTCTACAAATCCTTGCTTAGGATCCTCATTAGGAATATGTTCGTTCAAATATTCAATGTACACTGATCCGTAAGACAGTGTTTCAATGCTATATGAGATTTCTTGCTCCATTTGATTTTCCCAATAAAATATGAATTTAAAATTATTATTTCAGAAAAATTTCAAGTAATCTTTAAGTAAGCACTGATTTTCTTAAAAAAAAAGATCCTGAATTACCTTTTGAATAGGCAAATAGCATCTCATTTGGACTATGCACACGTTGTCACGCGCCCCGAGAAGATTAATTCTCAAAAAATTGGAAAACTGGGACAAGGCCCACCCTCGAAGGTGGCGCGTGAAATGTACGCACCACCGTGGAGGCCTCTATTGTTAACACGCGCCCTGCCTTTATCTTCCCGCGCTGTGACGAGTCTGATGGTGTGGTCAATGTGTCCCACGAACGTGCCATGTGGCGTCTTCCCCTTTTTATTTTGATATTTTATGAATTTTTTTTGTTTTCTATTTCCAGGAATTCAGTTTGGTTCAGCTGGTCAAGTGTCGGGTCTTTATTCCAGCGGTCATGGGTTCAACACCACGGAGGGCACTCAGCCATTATTTATTTTTTTGGTTTTTATTATTATATTTTTAAATTTTGGGCTAAGCTCGTCGGCCCAAATAGCGGCTATCAAAAAAAATTTTGTTTGGGCTCCCATGGCCCGAATTCCTTTCATTTTTTGTTTTCCTTTTTTTAAAAAAAAGCGTAAAACGACGTCGTTTACTCAAGGCGGGTCTGTTTCCCTACTCGACTCGTCCTCATGTCTGACCCTGTAGGCGCCTCCCCGTTACTATTCATCATCTCCTTCACCAAACCGTGTTTGCAGCGAAATGGGTTTGGTCCGTCGGACCCGACTCGTTTTTCCTCCCTATCTTCGCCGTCCAACGTCCGTTTTTCACGTTCTTGGTATCTAGTTCTTCATTTCGACAAGATCTACACAATGGGAGTACTTTTGAATCCTAATTCTTTTTATTTTTCTGGAAATATGTGATGGAATCCGTAACTTTTTTTCTCTGTAACTCCGTCGTCCAGTGTCCGTTATTCGCGTTCTTGGTGCCCACATCTTTGTCTTAACGAGCCTTTCATGATGGACATATTTTCTAATCCTAAAACGTGTGTTTTATGAGGACCCAGATTTTTTTAGTTTTGAATCTCGTTTTCACTTTTTTCATTTTGTTTTCTTTATTGAGGCATAAAGTATCTACTCATACATGTACAGATATGCAGAGATAAAATGAAATGGCCATGACACTGTGTGAATATATAAATTCATGCATCACAACTGTAGATTCTATGTAAAAATACAAAAGCAAAAGTGATTTCATAAAAGATTTTAAAAGAGAAATAGACACAGTGCAATCCATTTTGCTTGCGGAAATTCATACATGAACAGTGAGTAAAATTGCCTCAGGAACTCACTATGCTCTGATACCACTGAAGGAGTTAGGGCGTACCTGTAGACCGATTGAGAGATGCATCCTACCACAGATACCCACACAGAATTCGGATCATAACGGTGGATCCAAACATAAGACACAGCAAGAGCACACTGGGAGAAGAGAGAGTTTTGGGAGAGGGAAAGCCAAGAAATTATCTCTGATGGATGAGATCACGTATGAGTTGGTTCCTCAAATAAAGGAATGGGAAAACTGTTCCCGCACATTCCTTCCCTCAACCGTTCCCACACAAACACTATTTTTAATTTTCAAATTCACTCAATTGGGGAAATTACAACTTTATTCCCACATAAGGGCTTGTTTGCATCTCTTCTTGAAACCTAGGTTTGGTTTCAAAACCTAGGTTTTACACCAAAAACTAGGTTTTGTCCAAGCACAAAAAATTTTCTGAAAAGCTATTTTGGTTACAAAACCTCAGTTTGAAACCTAGGTTTTCTCTTTCCTACTTTTTCCTACTCTTTCCTCTTTCCTACTTTTCCTACTCTTTCCTCTTTCCTACTTTTTCTTTCTTTCTCTTTCATCTTCCCATTTTCTCTCTCTTCTCTTTCCTCTTTCCTACTTTCCATTCCTTCTCTTTTATCTTTCCTACCTACTTTTTTGCCTCAGAATCCGTAAAAGCTAATAACTTCCCAAACATAAATCACTTTTCAAAACCTAGGTTTTGCCTCGGAATATGTAAAAGCTATTTTCCAAAATCTATTCTCCAAAACCTAGGTTTTGCCTGAGAATTTGTAAAAGCTATTTTCAAAATAGCTTCCAAACAATCCCTAAGTCTATATTTGCATTTTCGAACCACCACATGGATTTGGGCCTAATCCATCAAGGGTGGCCCACTTTCCAACAGACACAAAACAACTTAATTTGAAGATGCAAATGGTAAACTAGAAGTTTTAAAATACAGCAACAAGAACTAGTTCTGAACATGAAAACAGTAAACATGAAGTTTTAAAATACAGTAAACAAGAACAAGCTCTAAACATACAAATAGTAACAAGCTCCAACTAACCAATAATCTGAGAAAATGCAGCTAACAAGCCAAGAAGTGATAAGTCTGAAAAACCAAAGTAGAAACTTTCGTCTACTTGATGCTGAGGAGAAACTCACCGACAAGTGTCAAGTTGTGGAAGAAGAGTCTAGGAGAAAGTGGAATGGATTTGGTATGTCATTTACGAAAGTCATAAACACATAGACAGTAAACCACTTGGTAAAAAGCTGTAGAATTACGAGAGAAGCTAAAAATAATTACATGTTTCATCATCCGTTAAAACAAAATGTGCCATCTATACCATTTGTGTCGAAAATTATAGTCATCGGTTAAAAGTAATAACCTGAAGAATACTATCATGAATTAAAAAAAAATCAATCAAGAACAACTTCAATCATTAGTTGAAATTTAACCAAAGCCTAAAAACTAGAATTAAGTGTTTGATTGTTTATTAACTGATGACTTATATAATGAATTATTTCACTTTAGGTGTCATCTATTGTTAATAACCAACAACAGTTTATTTTACAGCTTCATTTTTATTTTCAAAATTCCACCGCCTTTTTTGTGACGTTATTTTCATTTTTAACTGATGTTAAAAGGCGATGTTAATACATATTTATGTAGTAGTAAAGTTTAAGGATAGAGTTGCAGCTGGGTTAAAGTTGAAAGACCAAAGACTAATTTTCCCAAAAAATTTTTATATGAGATCTATGGGTAATTTTCTCAATAATTAAAGATCATATAAGTGTTTTCAAACTAATATTATTAGCAGCACTACTACAGAGGGGGATTTTACATTCAATTCCAACGTCTATTTAAACTAACGTACATGAGAAGGCTGCCTCTCATTTAATTGGAGTTATTTATGACTCAGTGATTGGAGTTGTTGATGCCAAAGGCACGTGTGTGTGTGTGTACCAAGGTCACTTTTGAATCATTTAACACCTCCATTAGGTTTCATCCCCACTATATATGGAATTTGTTAGAATAGAATTTGACCAAGAGGGGGTGAATTGGTCACTTTATAAATTTAACAATTAAACACAGAAATAAAATCAAAGTCACCGAGAGAAAAAAAAAAGGATGAACACAAGAAGTTTATCCTGGTTCAGTCCATTTAACTTACGTCCAATCCTCAGAGCGCCCCTGAGATTTCTTAATCCACTATCTGCCAAAATTTAGAGACTACATCGGACTTTACAATGGGAACACACTCCCCCTCAAACTTTTTCCATTAACAAAGTATCTCACCCTCTGTTTTCTAGCTTAGTTTCAACCCAGATGACACAAGGTCCCAACCTTGTGTTATTCACAAATTTACAGGTGAAGATAGCTTAATAAAACTCTCTCTAAAGACTATATAGCAAATATTGAACAACAGAATGAATATTGAATGATTTACAGAGAATGTAATAAATGACTTTAAATGTTCACGGTGTTCGTAGTTGCTTTTTTTCTGTATTGAGTGCTTAGGCTTTTATAATTGAGGCTTCAATAAATGACCAGTACTCATAATTTGAATATCTGTTAGAGTGAAGCTTCTTTCTGTTACTCACACCAGCTGTGTCTGTTGAGTGTAATTAATTCTTCATAAATACAGTGGTTCAACTGTCACGTCAGAGGTCATTAAAGCTTGTCTTCATTCCTCGGATTGCCTGTTCAGTTTAATGAAAGTTCTGCAAGGCATTTATTAGGGCAGGTAATGTTTAAAAAGTTTAGACACGAAATAGGAAAGTTTCTAAGAAGGCTATGCTTAGCTGTCAGATTGCTATTGTGTCAAACAAAAAGATACTCATTATGAATAGAATACTCGAGTGTTGATCTGGGTAAGCAAATGCAATTTTGAATTATATGAAGCAGTACTCGAGTTATAGACTCAACATTCGAGTTTTTATAACACTTTTCAAGTAAATCGAGTGTTTACTTGAAGTGTTGCAGAACACTTGTATTCAATACTCGATTTGCCTTAAGAGTGTTGAAAGAAAGACATCAATACTCGAGTGTTATAAATAGGTACTCGAGTTTAGAGAACACTTTCAGCTGCTACTCGAGTATTTAGTAAGAAGTTTTAAGTAAAGTCTTTTTGAGATGCTATAATACTCGAGTGTTCAGTCATAGTACTCGAGTGTTGACATACTTTTTACCATAACTCGAGTTCCATAATGCAAGTGTTGCTTTAGTTCAAAAGGAAAAGCCCGTACTCGAGTATTAAAAGCCAATACTCAAGTGTTGACAACATTTCATTGTAACACGAATGTTTTGCTTCAAGTGATGTTCTATATTTTGAAAATGAAGCACGATACTTGAGTGTTACATGCCGGAACTCGAGTGATGACAACACTTCCATTTGCAACTCGAGTATTTAGCTTCAAGTGATGTTTTGCGATCAGGAAATGGAACTTGATACTCGAGTATTGAAAACCAGAACTCGAATATTAACAATACTTTCAGTTAATACTCAATTTTTACTTGGAAGTATTCATTTATAAATCAACTTAAGTCCCAATACTCGAGTTTCACAAAGTATCACTCGAGTGTTATCAATACCTCAAACTTATACTCGAGTTTTCACGAAGTTTAAAATACATAATCAGTTTTATCTCATAATACTCGAGTGCACACAATCAATACTTGAGTATTGCCAACGTTTCAATAATAACTTGAGTGATGTTTGAAAGTATTGGATTTTAACAAGTTTTCAAAGCTTAAATGCTCGAGTGTCAAAACATAATACTCGAGTATTATCAATACTTTCACACAAACTTGAGTTTCAAACAAAAGTGTTGAAAATTTAAAACTTGATTACTTAAGCATATAACTCGAGTGCTTGATCATGAACACAGCAAAAACAACTTAAGCTTCATAATTCCTAAAATCACAAGGTGATCATTTTGTTATCATCAAAATATGACAAAAACCATAAAATAAGAATTAGGAATTATGGAAATAAAACTTGAATCCATAATACCATTAATTCAAAAGTATAAACATCATTCCAAGGCAAAGCCATAATCCATCAAATAACATAAAAGAAAAATAACATAATGTGAAGTACAAAGCAAAAAATCAAGGCAATGTCTAATTTTCTTCTCCCCTGTTTTGGCATCAATCAAACAAGGGTTAGTGAGGATAGGAAGGAGCATAGGCTGAGGAATCAGATGAAGGTTTAGGAGGATCCAGGGAAGATACTAGAGGTGCAGGAATAGGTTGAGGTTCTGGATTCAAGATGGAAGAT
>JANTPZ010143518.1:0-24553 GCA_025593235.1 Vachellia pachyceras | reverse complement strand
CTTGCAGATATTCTCACAAAAGGATTGTCAGCAGATATGTTTGAAGATTTCATTAGCAAGTTGGATATGATCAACATCTATGATCCAACTTGAGGGGGAGTGTGGTAATTATGTAAATAATATCTGTAATTAATAGGGAATGACGTATGCTGAAATCAGGAAATTGATTAGATGATAATTAGGAGAAGATTAGGGATCCAAAATCAGATTTGATTTTGTATTTATTATTTTCGATTTCCTGTTGCTAATATGTGTACCTAAGCTATCGGGCTAATAGTGAAATGAAGATCGGATTACATCAGCTCCATTTCGTCCGCAAGAAGCAACCACGAGCCATGGTTCTGAGTCCAAACTGTTAACCTAACTCCAATATCTCCTAATGGATTTACACTGCACAATAAAAGAAAGATGTAAGAATTCATTGGTAGAAAGTTAATTATAGTAATTGTAAATCTTATCGAAGATTAATTTCTTCAACATCTGCATGGAAGGAAAGAAGTTAAATTTATTTTTCGAATTCATATGTCCCCCAATCATGGAACCTCAACCTACTTGACAAAAGGTCAAATAAATTGATACAAACTCCAATGTTAGCAAGTTAATTTGCGATGCAAAGCATTATGACTTAAGGACTCACAAAATTAAAGTTGTGTCTTGCTTTGAAACAATTTAAAGTCACAGCCAAGAAGGTTGGGCCAATTACACCTGCGCATCAAAAGAATAAATCATCTCAAGTAAAATAGGTCATAGTCGTGTCAAAGCCTATTCAAATTTCAGAAGATTCATTTAAGGACAAAGTATCTTCTGAAGGCTTATAAATTCAACACACAAGCCAAATCAAGCTGGGGGAACGCACCTATTGAAGAATAAATAAAGATTATTATTAGCGCAACAAAAGTGGAAGGAGACTCATTAGATGCCACCATGCTTACCTGCAATGCCAGTAGACATGATCAAATTAAGCTGACAGCCATAATGAGTCTATATTCAGACTGTGAAGTTAAAATGCAGATAGCCAATGTCATATAGTTGAATCTCAATAGACTAGTGCAGAGCTGGCTGAATGGCTGGAACAGGAAAGTGAACTCCCTGCCCTCATTTGAAAATTAACTCATGTCCCGATCCCAATGACAAAGGACTGACAAATATCTCCATAGAGGACATCATGATCACATGCATTAATCCCATAACAACACCCAAATATTGAAACAGCTTGTCTCACCCCTGAAAGCATTAAAGTGAGCATATATTAACAACTATTATGACAGGAAACATTTTCCGCTTGGCGAGTGAGGAAAATATTGGAGAAACCACATGAAGTCCAACCATGTAAGCATACAACAGAACTCCCTCTTCACAATAGGGAAACTGTCAACAATAAACATCCCTCTTTCTCTGTCCATCATAATGATTTCACTGCTTTTTTTAATGTCTTCTATTTCCACCTCACACCATTCTCTTAATTGAAAATTTTTATGTTGATAAACCATATGGCTGCTTCCAGCTCATCACAAAGACGTGACATCACTCAATTATGATCGGGGAAGTTGTGAATAATGCATTAGTTTAGAAAACTTGTAGCAGTTAATTATATAATAAATAGATAACTACCTTGGGTTAAGAGTCACGTAAAACATGTTGCAGTCTCACAAGGCATGTAATAAAACTGAAAAAATCTTTTCATGTCAAGTTCAAGCCTTGAAATGAATCTAAATTATTCCACATTTGTACAAGGGTGTCCAAATCATGCAATGATCATCAAATAAGCCACATATGCAATTTCAAAGGATCACAAGGCAAGCAAATACAATTTAGGTTGCTTTGCATGCCAAGTTCAAGCCTCTTAATAAATCTCAGTCTTCCCACATTCGTAGATAGGCATTCATCTCAAATTTCTCACATTCATAAATAGACATCAATCTCAAATTTCCCAAATTCGAAACGGTATCAATCTCAATTTTCCTACCTTCGAAAATAGGTATTGATCTCAATTCTCCCACATTCGTAAATAGGCATCAATCTCAATTGCTCCACATTCATAGATAAGCATCGAATTCAAACATCAAATGATGCCATGATCACCTATATTTGCAAGTGTATGCACACTGGAAATTTGACAAATTATATGGAAAGGGGCTAAAAAGCAGCAAAGACATAAAGAGTCTAAGGTGAAGAAAAAATTACACCTTGAGAGCTATATTTATGTACTTTAAGAATAGGAATCAAATGACATAAATGTGACTGAACCTTGTAGGATTGAACTGTATAAAAGTTCAATAACCAAAGCAAGGATGTCTATTTCAAAAAAGCCACATAAGCAATTCCGAAGGATGACAAGGCATGCAAGAAAAATTAAAGCATCTTTGCATCTCAGGTTCAAGCCTTTGGATCAATCTCTATTTCCCCAAATTTGTGAATAGGCATCGAAATCAAGAATCAAATGGTGCTTTGATCATCAATCTCTGCAAGTGCGCGCACTGGAAATTTTCTACACATATTTAAGGAGGCTATACAGCACAAAGACATGGAGTCTAAGCTCAGGAACAAAAGCAGACCCTGTATTTATAATTATGCACTTTAAGATTAGGCATGAAATGGTATAAATGTCAATGAGCCTCACATGATTGCATTAAATATAAAAGTTCAAACGCAAAAGCAAGTTACAAAAACAGTCATTTTACAAACAAGCAACATATACTATTTCAAAGGATCACAAGGCACGCATGAATAATTAAGGCAGCTTTGCCAGCCAAGTTCAAGCGTCTAAACCAATCTCAATTTTCCCACATTAGTAAGTAGGCGTCTCAAATTTCCCATTCTTAAATAGGCATCAATATCAATTTTCTCATATTTGTAAGTAGGCATCAGTCTCAATTTTTCCACATTATATGAATGTCAATGAGCCTCATATGAGGTCATTGCATATGCAAGCTCAAATTCCAAAGCAAGTACATCTGTTTATATCCAAAGACTGTCATTTATCTAGAAAGCATACATGTTGTTCTGACTAAACAAAAGGCACTCATGAAAATGAAATTAATGCAGCTTCATGAAAATGAAATTAATGCAGCTTACTTAACTTGTAAAGTTTCTCAGTAAATTTCCAAATTTCAGATGCTCGATAGAATTAGAACAGAAAATGAAAGAATGATATTTATCAAACCAGCAACTGAAAGTGCACAACCTCTTGTAGCTGGTTTGCCAACCTAGATATAGTATCTTTTGAAAATACTCAATGATGCACTTGCTGGCAAAAAAATAAATAAAGAATTAACTAAAGGAAGAAAGATAGAAAAGGCCTTCGATTAGAATATGAAGAGTAAACTCAGACTAAACATCAACCAGCATCATTGTTCTGTGTTACATGTGTTGTAAATCACATGCAGCAAGCCTTTGATTGTAGATACCTCATGAGATCCATTAAAGAAACATTATCACAGGGAAAGAATTTTCCTGAGCTAACTGGAGGGATATAAGCAAATTATTGCAGAACAGCCATATAAAAGCACCTTTAGCCAAGGCAAGAAAATTCATGTACTCAGTCCTATGTCAGAAAGGAAGATTAGAATCACTGAAATAAATGTGTTATGTGTTGGCGGAGGTTCCCAAAACCAAATAAATGATAAAGTTAAACAATTTCACTTATGTCTGAGGACACACACCGCTATATATGTAACCTTCAAAAGTTTACTTCACAGAGATTATGTTCATTAGTGTATTTATCTGGTCCACTAAACCAGGGATGACTAGACTTGAAACTGCAAACCTAAGTGGAAGCTCCTCTGCTGCAAAGGAGAGTATATCAAGCTTAATGTCTATTGTGAACAGCCTAGCTTCTTCCTAAACTGAAAGCAACAATTTAACGTCCAATCAGAATGTTAAGAAACCAAGTTAAGCAAATTTAAAATGTTTAATGAACAGATATGTGACCGGAGGTATGGCCGTCGATTCTTGAATTGGAAAATACACAGAAAAGGGGCAGCAAGAGTTAAAAGAAATCAAATACCCTCCCAACAAATCAAGCGCACAAAAGAAATTAGCGTTTCCTTTAAAAAAAAAAAAAGTTTCCTCACGTCAACCCTGGTACACAAACAGGCTCACGGCACAGGAAAACAATCCATTGAGTAGCAAAGTAGCAAAACAATCCAGAACAAATATAATAAGGTTGGCTGGATGAGGAATCTACGACTGAGAACAATTCCAAGCATCAAACTAAGATGCCAATAAACATAGCTAGGAAAATACTGATTAGCTAGTGATTGGAAGTGAATAGGAAATAAAAATGACTCCGTTAATTTCAGGGAGAAGAAAAGGATCGGTATATATATATATATATATATTAGCAAACATATCCAAATGCGAAAAACGTTTACTGATGATTTCGGAGATTCAAGTTCGTCAACTTCAGTGCCATCGCCAACCGCGCTCAGAAGAGTTACCCCCATCCACTGTTTCACAATCGATGTTTGCATCGCACAGCAACTTCAATGAACGCCCCCAAAGAGCCCCCAATGGCGCGAAAGGCCGTGAGAGGATACAGCCATGTTTCTACCGTTCGATCAAGTAAAGAAACCTATAGATCTGGCTCGCACCCGCGAACGTTGGTGCTTCAAATCGACCGTTGAGATTTAGGGTTTTCGTAAAAGAGACGCATTCTGGACTCAAACCATAAATGGTAATTTTTTTAAAACAAATTAATATTTCCAATTAAAAAGTAAGTTTCGTCCCGCCAAAGAAAGGTGTAATTTTTCCTATTTTGCAATTGCATTCATTTTTAAAAAGAGATGTTTACGTAAAATACGAAAAATTAAAATTGTAATTAATTATATTTTTATAATAATTATATTATCTCTTGCAAATTATAATATACAACCCATGGTATCTTTTGCATAATTATATTTTTATTTTACTTTTTCATTAGAAATAAAATTAAATAAATATTAAATTAAAGTATCTTCTGATGGCTTATAAATTCAACACACAAGCCGAATCAAGCTGGGGGAACACCCCTACTGAAGAATAAATAAATATTATTATTAGCGCAACAACAGAGGATGGAGACTCCTTAAATGCAAGTAGACATGATCAAATTAAGCAGACAGCCATAGTGAGTCTATATTCAGACTGTGAAGTTAAAATGCAGATAGCCAATGTCATTTAGTTGAATCATTCAACTTGAATCTCAATAGGCTAGTGCAGAGCTGGCTAAATGGTTGGGACAGGAAAGTGAACTCCCTGCACTCATTTGAAGATTAACTCGTGTCCCGATCCCACTGACAAAGGACTGCCATATATATCATGTCCATGTAAGACATAATGATCATATGCATTAATCCCATAACAACACTCAAATATTTAAACAGCTTGTCTCAACCCTGAAATCATCACAGCGAACATCTATTTACAACTAGTAAGATAGGAAAGACTTTCCACTTGGCTAGTGAGGAAAATATTCGTGAAGCCACAAGAAGTCCAACCATAAACACAACATAGAGCTTCATCTTCAAAATTGTTCAAGTTGAAGTGCCCCCTATATCAGACAACTCAGTGAGACGTTGATGAATAATTTCCAGAAAATTCGGTGATGCATAAACCAACATAAAATGAGGTAGCGCATAACTTCAGAATAAATTCATACATGCAACAGAGATAGTTTATCTTGCAGTCTAGAGCAGGTTCTGCAAAAAAAAAAAAAGGAGATTGATGTATCAAGCTACATTGATAAGCAAGGATGATAATGAGGAAACTTTCTCAACAATAAACTGTTGGAGAATGCCTACTTTATTGGGGTTTCTAGCATAATGATAATTTAGTATTTATTAATTATGTATTCAGTTATTTAATTCAAAATTTGAATTATTGTTACCTAGGATATAGGGATTATTGTTATCTAGGATATAGGGATTATTGTTACCTAGAATATAGGGATTCTAGTATTCAGTTAGGGTTTCTCCCTTCTATATATGTACAACTCCTTCAATCAATAAATCAGATCAGCATTGCATCATATTATTTCATTATTATCAACATTTTTACGAATAAATTGTGAGTATTATTTGCTACAAATATTTGCTGTGAATAATATTGTGCTAAAATGGGTAATTGCAAATGCTTTAACGTATGCATAAGATCTGTGTGTGTGTGTGTGTGTGTGTGTGTGTGTGTGTGTGGGTTCATTGTTGTATGTTCTTTATTAAAAAAAATTCTGTACAACCTTCTTGCCCACACTGTGTATTTATAGGATCATTGCATGTTGATCAGTCTTTTTTAATTAAATTATGCACAAGCTTTCCGGGGGAAGAAAAGGCCAGTTAAAAAACAAACATTGTATTAATGTCTCACAATACATAAATAAAGGGTTAATGTCTCACAATGCACAAGCTTTCCTATGTTTTTGTTTCTTTTTCTCTCTCTCTGTTTTTTTTTTTTTTTTGCTATCTTCATCCTATTGAAAGCAATTTTATTGAAAACAGATACTTAATGTAGACATTTCTCATAACTTTCTGAATTTTGATTTATCACGTTTGAAGGATTATAACTAACCCCTTCCATTTGATCGAATCCCCTTGGCAGCCCCTTTGGTTTTGGAAAACTTATAATTAGCAACTCATTACTTCTGGTTGATGCTGAGATTCCTTGACCTAAGCTTTACAGTTCTTCTGCATGTTTCCTCTGTTGCAAAGTGATTGAGATCCTCTCTAACAACAGGAAGAGAATCACTCTCTGTACCCAAGTCCTTGCACTAATGATTTAATGCTTTCTTTCATCAAAAAATAAATGATTTCATTTCACACCAAAATAAATAAATGATTTCATGCTTTCAACTGCCATGCTTTGAATTGAATAACATAAAACATACTTAAATGGCCCCAAATCGCAATCATATGACATTTCTTCTAATGTGTATTTCATTCTTTCAATATCTTGATATGACGTCGTTTTATGTGCAAATCTCCAAACTATTAATTCCTAATCGAGTTTCGGATTAAAGTCCTAGAAAAGAGTTTAATAGTAAATTATAATATGATCGAAGCACAAACCCTATCTGAAAATCCCGTGCATTAGGGATGAAATTGACACACAGCTTCTGCCTTCGCACATTAAGGCGGAACCATCTTCAAAAGACATGGAATCAATCTTCAAATGTGGGGAGTCATCCAACAGGCACACAAAATAACAAGGGGCGGTGCAATGAACACGAAGAACCGATAGGACCCAATGATATACATGTTACCTCCTGTAGTTCATTTACAGAGTCTCTTTTTCTCAGGTCAAGGCATTCCCTAATACATGTTCATTTATTCACGAACAGGACAACAGAACACGAAAAATCGAATGTGTGAAAACTATCATATTTCTTCTTCCTTCTTCTCTCTATTTATTGCCACGCCTAGCAAGTAATGCCCCACCAAAACAAAAATTCGCCACGTCCCTCCAGAGTTGGGATCGCACTCCGTTTCTGCAACTCCCCCTTTGATTTTTATACTCTCGTTTCATTTAACTGTAAACTGCTAATCATCCCAATGGTTCTCCCATCCATCTCTGTTAGACGATCTAGCAGTTAGGCCGTTTGCTGAGATACTTCCTGCATGAGATCTCTCGGGTGATTTTACAGCAACATCTTCGTCCCAATTATCATCCCAATCCTGATCCCAACCTTCAGCTACCTCCACATTAGTAGCTGAAACAGACTCAGGCATTGCCATTTCAAGCTCTTGATAAGGTAACCCATCATGCCGCTTCTTCCTAAACTTGCAGCAAGCCCATGTCCCTCCAAATATAAGAACTGCTACAATGAGGAAGTACGCACCATTTACTGGTGTTAAAACTTCCTCATAAGAAGGAAGGCGGAAGAAAAAACCCTCTTCAGGTACAGGAGTGCCCAAGTGAAGCACACATTCCCCTTTTCCAGCATTTAAAGTCAGTTTAGTAATTTCACTACTAGTTACTGAGACATTGATCTGAAATAGAATAGTACAGAAAGGGTGAGGGAATTGCATATGAAAATTAATCCCAGAAACAGTAGAAGTGATTCCTTGATCATCAATTCCTTCTACAAATCCTTTTCTGGTATCTTCAAATATTTGATGACAATTTCAAACAGAAAACAACTTCGCTAGTGATGCTGTCTACAACACCATCAGCCTTTCGGTTTCCAATTTAAAAGGAATCCATAATAATGCCAAGCTTTGCTTTGTAATGCAAGTCCCACAAAATAATCAATGCCATAAAGACAGCAACTCAGACATGCGAGTTTAGGGGGAATAAAGAAAACAATACCTTGATAGATAAAGCATTCCTGCAAATAACATAAACGCATTCAGTACATTATAAATAACTGCCATCTACCTTTTTGTTTTGGTGTTCTGCAACTTCAATGTCTCCAATATTACTTTCCTTAAGCTTCACTTTGATGATGCTATCCCCTCTATTTTGAACAATTACAACCACGTAATTGGACTCTGGTCATTTGTATTCGTAACATAAAAGCAAGTGAGTTAATGTTGTTATTTTTGTTTTTCAATCTAAATTACTGATCAATATTCTTTCATGAATCAACAAACAACATACAATCCAAAAAAGTGATGCATACAGCATTAGTGCTTTGCTATAAACGATAAACAGGACTGGAAACATGCAAAATACACACAAACGGTCATGGTTATGAAAGCCACCCCAGATCACGCTGGCTGGTTAAGAGGTTGAACAAGGAATGGCCAAACAAGTTCAATCTATAACCACCAATGTGATCATTTTATAATAGTCCTAACATGACTGATTGACAGTCTCAGGAAGATATCATTAAAATAACAAGTAACATGCTTCGACATGCCCTGTATTTCTGAGAGCTAAAAAAGCCTCCCTTACATTCTCAATGCACATGCTAAACATATTCCAATTTATGTTAAGAAAATTCAAAGACAACCGTTAAAAAGTACATTATCTATATAAAAATTCCGAACTACCCCTAAATGATACTCAAGCCCATTTCTAAAACACAAGAGAAATGCACCAGGCCTATTCTCATTGAACTCCATTAAACAATTCAATCATCTTATTTTGACCAGTTATTTTACTGTTAGTTTTTCCAAGTTTAGTTTACCCCCAAAAAAAAAACATGGTACGGAATTTTTGTTTAAAGCAGTTTTTTTATTTTACAGTAAGAATGCCAAAAAGAGTGAACCCTTACCCCTGTCCCCACTATTATTTATAGGGTAGCTTATCCTTTCTAAAATTTCATAACTTGGACCCATCTTTCACATGATTTTCTGGCTGTTCCTTGTTATAACCGCTTAAGAGTGGCTTTGGACCCAAAAAAAAATGTAGAAGCAAGGAAACTGATATTTTTACATGGTAACACCCAATAAACAATCCGATAGCAATCTAGGTGCTTTGGCAAATAAGAGAAGAGGGATGGCGAAGGGGGCACGGAGTGAGCAGGAACAACAACGCAAAAGTAAAAGATAGAAATGGTAGATTAGTCAATGAAATTATTTTAGAATAAATTGATAAAGAAAATATAATCTTGCAAATAATTTCATTACAACTGTGCAACTCAACTGGGATTTCATAAAGCTTTTAGAAATAGATGGAGGAATGTGCAAGATCAAGAAAAAAAGAATGAAGATAGTATTTTACTTAAATTTCTGTACGGAATAAATTTTTTGATGCATCAGTAAGCAAGAAAGTGAACGTACCCCAAAAAGCTCATCTTTCATAATTTCTTCTTTACTATCACTTTCAGCATCTCTTATATCTTTGCTTGCACATTGCAGGGATGTGATTCATTGAGCTTTTGGAATTCCTTACTAGTTTATATCGTTTCACAGGGGGGAAAACAAGGAAAGAAAAAGAAATTTGGCAGTCCCTCTGTTTTGCCATATGGGCTTTACCTAGCACTAGCATCAAGGCTGTCAAAGTCGAAAGGCACCCTTAACACACTAGACCTCTAAAATGCCTTAGATTAGAGGTGCTAGAAAAGCGCATGCCCCAGTAAATCAAGTTGCTAAAATAAGAGGGGAAATTATATGAAAAAGAATAGATCCATGTAACTTGAAATAATATCAACACATACATTTAAAACTAAATTAAATCACTGTTGTGCATTTCCTGTTAATTTTGAAGTTGTGCATCTGAAAGCATTTATACACCTGGTGCAATGGTATGGGGTTAGTTAGAAGTACAATTTTTGAAAAAGAAATGACATATTAAAGATTGCACTGGACCATTTAGATTGTGTTTTATAGTTTCTTAACTTAGACCTGTGATTTGATTACTCCACATGAGTAAGGTTCCTAAGGTAAGGCAACCCCAATAAGGCGCTGAGTTGATCCCATTTGACAACATTGATTGCCATTACCCAAATGACCTAAGTAGGTGCAGAAGATCGAACCGCTTCAACTCTCATGTGAACCAGGGAATTTACATGCAATTTCAGAGTGTTTAACGAGTTTAATATTAAAGCGTGAAAGTACGGCCATAAACAGAAGCCAGACACAGACATGTGTGTGTGTTGGGGGGGGGGCTTATGCGAATGGTTATTATTTATCCCTCTTATTAAACAATAAACAATGTAAAATGAAAGAAAGAACATAAAATTTTCCTCAACGAAAGCAAGACGAAATGAATTACCACTTTCAGATATGCAAGCAACCATCAGCCCCCTGTCTGTGCAGTTAGCGCTCGAGCGATCACAACTTTCGGAGGTGTTGAACTGTGAGAAAGTTTGGCCATCCTTTTTCTTTCCTTTTTCATCACTCTTCTCATGACCGCTGTTGGCTACAGGTGGTGGAGTCGCAGAAGTTGCTTTGCCGGACGCTTTCCCAGTGGCCGTATTGGGTAAAGGAGGTGGGACTGGGGGAATAGAATTGTTCTGACTCATTGGATTCACTTTGGGTGCAGTGCTGGGGGAAGGAGGATCCGTTTTATCGTTATTACCTAATTCTCCGTTCGGCTTTGGATCAGGAGTTGGCGACGGAGAATCCTAAAGGCGAAAACTTAATTCATCCCTCGTCAATTTTACCAAAAAAAATAAAAAGAACAAGGAAAAGTATTTCAAAAAAAAAAAACATAATACGGAGAAAAATGGAGAGATTTTTACATGTATCCTATGCGTGGTGTCATGGACTTTTGGATCAGCGCCACCCAGCTTTCTGAATTCCCAACCCAGTGAAGGATGAGAACCACCGAACACGATCAGCACGAAAAATAACATTTCTAATGACGCACTTCTGGTCATCAGTGATGGAACTCCGCTCCTCATAAACAAACGTGTGACAGAAAATCAATAAGAACATATGTAGCTCTTTCACTCTCTATGAACCGTATAAAGCACCGAGTTCCTATGTGAAAGAAAATGACACGAAACTCATTCCGGGAAGAATCACCGGCCGGGATGCAAGAGCAAGAATCGAGTCGACGAAGTTGAAAAATTGCGAGAAATTCAAGCTCACGGTAGACGCAGAAAAGCCGTTGCGGAACTAAAAAAAGAAAAAGGGAAAGAAGCAAGGTCGTGAATGATGGATGGAAACAAGAATAGTTTTGGGAATGGGAATGATGATGAAACAGAAACGTGAAAGGTGAAAGACTTGACGCCGAGTCTGCTTCGAGCCTCTAAGTAGTTTCGAGGGTTGACCCCAGACAATCGCACACGAAGAGCGCATTTTTACCAATATGGGCCCATCAAGAATGGGTAGACGAAGAGTAGCCCATCAGATTTTGGGTTTAAGAAATGGGCCAACACCGTCATAAAGATGGCATGTAAGTCACTTTTCAGCCCGATGATATAACTTCGCATAACCTTTATTAATTAGTGTCCTGGGATCAAAGATTTGGATTTCCCACAGCAGCTGACTTCTAAAATTAAAAAGATTAAATTTTTTGTGTGAAAGATAATAGGTTTTATCTCAACAAGCAAGAAACGTGAACAGTTGACTTTGCCGGGAGTGCCATTATCTTTCTCAAAAGGCTGTGACAGTGAATAATGTGAAGAAGCTTTGGAGAATTGTGATTAGGAATGGGGAGATTGGTTTGCTGATCGAATCAGTCTGTGTCTTCTTCTTGTTCTTTTTTTTTTCCTGATTGGCCAACAGAATCAGTCTTTAATATATAGCTTTGGACACATGTTATTGTGTGGAACTTTTTTGGTACGTAAGCCTCCTTAAAAGAGTAGGCATGTGGAGGAAAGGAACATGATTCGTTTGAAGAAGTAATCCAGAATGAAGTGTCCTACTCCTACTACATTCCAACTTACGGATTTCATATGTTCAATGCCTGGCAGTGGCGCCGTTCATAGTACTAGACGGGCAGGTTATAACCTCTGTGTATGTCGGTATGTATGTTGGGGTATGATTGGCCCAAAAAAAATGTACGTGGGGGGGTATTTGCTTCGTTTCTCTTCAAATACCTTTCGAAGTCCATGCTTTGCAAACTAAACAACGCAAGAGTCTAATTACCATATCGAGCCATGCCATTATCCTAATGCATAACAAAATACAAATTATGAAGTTTCCAATTAAAGTGAGTTTCTTTCTATCTTCTTGATTTTTTTTTTAAATCAAGTGAGTTTCATTCATTCAAACAAAATTTGATAAATTATGCTACGCACTATTCAACATTCATAATCGTAACGCGTAAGCAATAAGAAACAACGCAATATGCATTGAATTTTCACATTTCCTTTTTGGGTCTGGTAAATAAAACTCTGAACCACTATCAGGAATGGACTGGGATGGGTCACTTGGGTTGGGAGTATAAAAAATAGGAATGATTTTGAATAGGTGTAAAAGGAGGAGGTAGAAACGGTAAGGAGCAAGGATGGTAAAAGCAGGAGTGGCGAGGACAGTTGAATATTGAAGAGGCTTTTTAGTTTCCCAATGATATACTTTGCTTCGCTCACCACTCCTCGCATCTCTCTTTCTCCCTCCCCCGCATCATCACTCTCTGTACCCCTCGGCTTAAAAAGCCTGCAATCGCGCAATCCCACGCAACAATGGAGACCTCGGCGGAGATCCGCAGGAGGTTCGGAGATGAACAGAGCAATCTGTTGGACCAGTTTGAGCGCATGTCTTTCGAGGCTCACCTCAACCGAGCCATGCTGGGCCGCAGCCTCTCCGAGCCCGGCCTCTCCCGCCTCTCCACTCTCCAGCCACTCCTCACTCATCAGGTCAACCAGGGCCGCCGCCGCCGCCCTCGTCGTGCCTCCGCCGCCTTCCACAAGCTCCTCAACAAGTTGTTCAAACCCATTCTTCGAAGGAACACTAAGCCAGACCCTACTCCTCTTCCTCATCATCTTCATCCTCAGCATCCTTTGTCTTGCAAGACTTTCAGCACATCCCTGCGCTTCTGATCCCTCCCACTTTTTCGTCCCTTGAACCCCCATTTTGGTCTTTTTCATCTCATCATCTAGTTGCTATTTGTCATGAGCGCAGCACTATACTATGGCCCTTCCGCGTAAATAATGTTAGCTACACGTAGAATGATACCTTCTATTCACAAATTGCTGTTATGCGCATGTATGCAGTTACAATTATATACATACCGCTGCTGGTCGTGCACGGCGAAGATTCCATCTTCTTACACGTAATCTCTTTGCTTCATTCTTCTTATGGGTCCCCAAACGAGAAAGCAAAGTTCAATTGGATCGATGTGATCAAGGTTTACAACTTTCTTAGTTAACATAGTATCTTCTGAACTACACTCTCTATTACAAATTAACGCAATGAATCGCCTGAGTGATATGGCCAATGTGCGAAGCTTAATAATATACATAAGCTGCAAAACTCAGCCTTGGTATCTAAGAAAAGACAAATCGTCGGGGTTACCTACAAAATTTAAGGGGGGAACTTAGGCACGACTCATGTACTGCCCTGTTCTTGTGTCCACCAATATTTCGTCGCCTGTGTTTACGAAAAGTGGGACGTTCACAACAGCGCCAGTGTCCAGAGTTGCGGGCTTTGATCCACCTGTCAATCAAATTTCATTTCCGGAGGGTTAGTCCCGTGCAGAGATTCCTCAAGATATATATTGAGTCAAAGAATAACCACCGTTGAGTAAATCAGGAATAAACGAACAAGTAAAATGTGCCTGATACTCATATTTGTTTATTTTCAAGTGTTTTATATTCTATTAGAAAGCTTTAATCTCAAGGGGAAGCCTTTCATAACTGAATGTTCCTAAGATCTCAAAGCACATCTGATGAAGAAAAAGTACAGCCTCTAGAGGTAAAGCTTTCCACTACATCCTCCTCTATTTTCTGTAATTTAACCGTGTAAACTAATGATTAAGGAAATCTTTTTTTTTTTGGGGGGGGGGGGGAGCGCATCATTATATAGGACACCGAAGATAACAGTTTTTTTCTTTCTTTTAATAATAAGCGATCATCAAATGAGAACCATCTGTGGTTTTGTTTAGCAGATTATTCGTTCACCTTGTTGTCACACTGGATTCGCCCATCTCCACATATTATGGCCCGCGTCTACAGCCTCCACTATTGAAATTAGATAAATAGGAATTTGTAATATGAACAAAAAGTCATCACCTTGCGCAGTGTCACCCTTAAGTCCTGGATCCACATCAACTACAGAGAGTTTTACCGTGATAGGAAGTTCAAGATCAATAACCTGCAACATCAAGAGGCATTTTACTGAACAGCAATAGCAGTGACAACATTATTCTTACCCACCTCCATAAGTAGCACTGAAAAGAAAAAAGCCATAGTTGAATCTATGCATAAGGAAGGATTTAGTTCAATACGAATATACATGAACTACTCGGCATGAACAGTTTCCTCAGGCAGAACAATATAAATTGCCATGTGCTTTAGGCCGCTTGTTTATATTGATCAATTCACTAATATATTATCCAGTAATTTATAGCGATTGAGACTAATTGTCTCTAGAACATTGCTCTTGGTATTAGTCAAGTTTTTTATTCAGGAAACGAGAAGCTATAGTCAGTAAAAGACAGAGTAAAGGAACTACTTTTCCATTCCATAAGAGCAAATTGCAGTCCATTCCCTCTTTCAGCCATTTCTTTCTGTCTCCAACTTCTGATTCTAAGAGACGAATCTCCTCAAATGTATTCTATAAAAAATTAAAACACTGCAAATTAGACATAGAACATGACTTGGATGAAAAAGTGATATAGCATTCTTGGGAAATAATATAAACTTATGTGATAATTCTCCATCATAGGCAATGGTTATATTGAAAGCCCAAAAGAAAATCTAGATACCTAGAATTAAACAATATAGATTCCAGATAATACCAAGTCCATGAAGACAAATTGAGAACCATCTTTATATGTGAACTGTTTCGTTTCCTTGAATACATCTGCTTCATGAAGCTGTCATAAGAAATGAGAAAAATAGAATAGAAAACAAGTCAACAGGTGTAACCTTCAATCTAGAATTAGAGGTAACAATGAAAAGGAAAGAGAGATGACTCTTATAATGGATATTAGTATCTCAATGAAAATGGAAATTTATAAGGAAAAATTTCAATGCTGCTAAATGAAACTTCAGGTCTTGTGATCATCGTCAGGGCAGCGGGTATTGCAGAATAATAAAGAATATTTTACCTCGACCCTCTGAAACTCAGTGAAGTACAAGATATTTTAGCGCACAGGCACTTAAAATAGAGATGTTTGAAGGTCACATTCAGGAACCTTGTATAACAATGTCAAATAAGATATTTAAATACATGCATTCCCATCTAATCCATGACTCTCATCTCATGCAAGCATACTCTTCAGGAGAACTTCCAAGAAAACCCACGGGGGAAGAGAGCCCCTGTGGCCATACTTGTAATGCATATATTTGTACCACATAGCTTCATCATTTGACTCTGTCATTCACATCACTAATGATCATTTATTCACTTAGCTGCTCTAAAAATACCACACCACTTTTTTACTGATACAAAGAATGAAACATACAAGATGAGATGACAACCTAGCGACATGGGACGACCCTCAGTCAGTCCTTCTAACCCTCTGCTGCCGAAGGTCACTATGCAAAGTACTGCTATCTAAAGCCAAAAGAATATCAAGTCAAAGCAAGTAGCTTTCCAACAGGTCACTGAGCTTTAACCTCCCAATTCCTAGTCATTGTGTTGAATTGAGGCAACACTTTTCTCCATTGACCAATAAGAAAAGCCACAAGTATAGCCATGTTTTTCAAGGTTCTGCCCTAGCAACCTTTCGTCCTCGATAGAATCTAATGCTACCATCTCAATAAACGTAGTAAAAAAACCTTTGCAGTTCAAGAGACATTACCGAACTCCCAGCTCGAAATGTTTTCTCCACAGTGTTCCCTGTAATATAATTTCGCATTTTGGTCCTCACAAAAGCTGCTCCTTTACCAGGTTTGACGTGAAGAAACTCTAACACAAGCCGATAGAAAAGGGAAGTTATAAGCTCGAATGATCTGTGTTTCAAGACAACAGTGTATTTTTTGAAAAATAAAAATTAGTTGAAAAGTTAAATTAGACTATGTATGAAGTATGCTTTAAATACAAGCAACATGGCTACAGATGCATGTCGCAATGGATTATTTCGAGGTAATCCACAGCTTATCATTCATCAGCACGTTCAACAGAAAGTCATTATTAATATTTTCTTCTTATGAATTCTCAGACCCCAAAATAAGTAGGTGGGCTGTGATCGATATAGGGACACAGAATAGATAGGCTAACCGAGAAAAAGAGGGTTGAAAAGTAAAATGGAACAGATAGAAATGATACCCAACACTCGCCAAGGAGCACCATCAACTTCAATGCTAGTACCCACTTTGATGTCGTTGCTTGATAAAGCGCAAATCCCTGAAAGAACAAAGGAATACTTCAATTCAGTGCAAGGAGCCGGAGTACAAAAGGTTAAAGGAAAGATTTCTGAAGGGAGAAAAGATTGAAAAAGAAAAAAGGAGCTGAAAAGGAAGAATTGAAGACCGACTAAGAACTCTAGTGGAAGAGGGCGTCCGATGAAAATGGCGCATTGGAAGAAAGGAGAGCTTGGAAGAGAACGAGTAGGATGGTAATGAGGAGGAGGCAGTGAAGAAGGTGGAGAGAGAAGAGAGCATAAAGGTCGCACTTTCCGCCATGACTGAATTGAAGTCGGAACCACCTGAGCCTCTTCCAGGTAAGAAGCCAAAATCGACCCCCGAGTTGGATAAGGAGCGGCTTCATTCACTGGGCCCCACCCGCTGCCGCTACGACGTAGTCTCGACTCTCGGGTACGTAGTTTGAGCAACTGTGGTTAGGTTAATCATTCAAGTTACAAACTCCTTTGTAGCTTTATCCGAAGTCATTTTTAAAATTTGGATTTGATTTTAAAACTTAAATTTTACTCTAAAATTTAGATTTTATTCAAGTATTAACATTTTTTAAAATTTCGGTTTGAAACATAGATTTGAAAAAGCTATTTTTTATCCAATCACACGATCTTTCTTAATAAATTTTCTATTTCGTACTTTTTCTTTTTTTTCTCTTTCCTCTTTTCTACCTATTTTTTGTCTTGAATCCCATAAAAGCAAATAACTTCTCAAACACAATCTTTTAAAACCTAGGTTTTGAAACCTAAATTTTGCATCGGAATCTGTAAAAGTTATTCTCCAAAACCTAAGTTTTACCTCCATAAAAGCTATTCTGAAAAAGGCTTCCGAGTGAAATAAAATTGTTGAGTGACAGGAAGCATGCTATGATAGATTAAGTGCTAATCAAGAGATAATCATTCGTTTAATCATTTAACCCTCCCTTCCTATCATGAAACATCAACCAACGAGGGAAAAGAAAAGGATACAGATAAATAGATCGATCAGGAGGTTTGTTGTTGTTGTTGGAGAATGAGGTGCTTGAAAGGAGAGCAAAGAGAAGACAATTTCTACAAACCATGGTTTAAATTCACTAAGGGCTCGTTTAGAGATAACCATTCTTCCAGATCGGGTGTTGAAGGAAATTGAGAAAATAAGCAGGAGGTTCTTGTGGTCTCAAAAGGATGAGAGTAGGAAAATGCATCTCCTTGCTTGGGATAAGATAACCGGGAGTAAGGATCAAGAGAGCAGGGGATCAAGGATTTAAAGACTCAGAATAAAGTGTTCATGATGAGATTATATTGGCGGATCCTAACCAAGAGGGAGGCTTTATGGGTGCAATGCTAGCTAGCAAAGTATGGTAAGGATGGGCATGAGATACCAACAATTAGCTATAAGCATCAATCATCCTTAACTTGGAAATCAATTGTCAAGGTTTGGGATATTTTCATGGAAGGAGTAGGGGAGGAAAGTGAATATTGGTGAATCCACAAGTTTTTGGTGGGACCATTGGTTACCTCTGAATAAGCCTCTCATTTATTACGTTTATCACCCGCAACAGTTATGTGTCACGGATATGGGATCATGTGATGATAAATGGGGAATGGGATGTTAATAAATGGAGAAATATTTTTCCGGAGGGAATCATCAAGCTAATAACTAGAATGAGACCTCTAAAGAGTAGTCTTCCTGACAGATTTTCATGGAGGCCTACAACAAATGCTTGTTTCTCCATTAAGAGTGCCTATGATTTTATTTCCAAAAGAAATGATACGATAGCCGATTCCTTCTAGTAGTAGCTTTGGAGATGGAAACTTCATGGGAAAAATTAAATTGTTCATGTGGCAAATGGCCCACGAGAGAATTGTTACAAATTCACTCAAGAGCTAAGCGAGGATTGTCATCCACAAGTGATTGTCCTTTTCAATGTAATTGTAAGGAGAGTGTTTTGCACGTCCTTTGAGATTGCCATAAAATGAAGGATGTATGAATTCATGTTTTAAAACCTAACCTTTTGTCTAGATTCTTTTCTGGTAATTTTCAGGGTAGAATTGGCATAACTCCGATATAGGGTGATATGGGGATTACACATGGACTAGAGTCTTCAGGCTAATCTGTTGGTTACTATGGACGGATCGATGTACCTACGTGTTCTAGGGCTGTAAAGTAACATCCAAGGAACTCCTTTATAGGTATTCATATTCATTAATGGAATTTACAGTCCATAATGATTTGGGCAACCAAGTGTTCTAGTCATCAGTTTGCTAAGAGAGTAGTTGGACTCTTTCTCGTGTGGTGTGCGTTGATGTTGATGGCTCAGTATGGGATCGGGAGTCGACAGCATGTGGAGGAACAATTAGGAACGAAGCAGGGCAGTGGTTACTGGGGTTCCACAAGTTCATTGGACTTTCCTCATGCTAAAGGCATAGGTATATGCCATTCATACAGGACTAACAATGACCAAACAATGTGGCTGTCACAAAGTAGTTGTCTATATTGATTCGTTGGAGGCTTTCAATTGCCTTATGAGAGATGGCTTATCAGACCATCCATTAAGAGATATAATTGTGGATACTAGAGACTTGTTGTTTGATAATTGGGATGTTCGAATTTATCATACTAGTAGAGAGTTGATTTTTTAATAGTTCTGGCGCCCCTCTAGAATGTCAGCAAGTGATAGGGAATGATATTTTATCTCTCGTGTATCTAGTATTATTTTGGTTAGGTTCGACTAGGAAGGTCTTTTACAAGCTTCGGTTTGCCTTTTTATTGCTTAAAAAAGTTACATGAAATAAGTAATAATGAATCCTTCCTAATTTTGGCAAAAAAAGAACCCTCATAATTGCTTCTCCATAATTTCTCCCTTTTCTTATTCGTCTTCCCAGTCTCAAACCTCTTATTTTTATGACATATAATTTTTTTATGAACATATTAATTGCTTTGATTATTCAGTCATGAATAAAGTAGTTTCATAGGGCACGCAAATATATTATTCTTTAATTTGGATTTAGCTAAAGAGAGTATATAAATCAACCTAATTATATCAATGGTGTATAAAGCATTTAATTCAACACTCAAATTTCTTCAATTTATCGCTATACAATATAGAGGACAGTTTTAGCAATGAAATTTTTCACTGTAAACATCATACAATTAAATTTAAAAGGTGAAAAAAATAGATACAATCTTTTAAAAATGGAACAATTTTATCACTTCCTTAAGTTAAATTTGCTCAAATACAAGTATAGAGGCGTAGAGGTTGAAACTTCAAAGAAACAACTCATTATCAAATTTTAACTTCCTTAATAATAATCTGCGGTCTCTTTCATGTCAGCAACTGGAACAAGCAAAGTGTGAGACAAAATGAAGATTCGTATACGTACAGGGGTAACTAATTCAACCCAGTGAGTCAGATCAACCTTGGCACTATTTACAAAAGAACTTCCTCTCGCCATCATACTGAGGAATGACAAGGTGGGAGAACCCAAAATAAATAAATAAATAAAGAAGATGAGCGTTAAGGACAATCAAAATCCTTCCACACTGGCCCTCCTGGAGACAGCGGATGATGACTTGCGGGATTCTTGGCGATCAAGCTCCTCCAATGAATGGGTGGAGGAACAAGCACGTGGAGGAAGCAAGAGGGGCACACCAGACCATCGGGGTGGTGAAATGGATGGTCCGGCTGCTGAAGGCGGCGATGGTGAGAAACTCAGTCTAGCCGGAGAACTGACGATACCATTAAGACTTGGTGACCTTGAGATGTGTTTTCTGGAAATTGCTGCAGGCTCTTGCAGTGGGAACCGACAAGAGTGCTTCATATCCTGTATTTTTCTGATATGCTCAACCACAGTTCTCATGGTGGGTCTTTCTGATGGTTCATTTTGAAGGCACCTCAGTGCAATGTCAGACATTGTCCTTACTGCTTTGGAAGGAAAGCGACCTTTAAGTTGAGGATCCATGATCAATGACAGTCGACAATCATCTGTCAGGAAAGGCCGACTCCACTTCACTAGATTCCTCTCTTCTTTTGGGAGACGGCTGTCAAGATTCCTTCTTCCAGTAAGTAACTCCAGAAGAACAATTCCAAAGCTCCAAACATTGCTCTTTGGAGTGAGCATTCCTCTTTCCAGAGTCTCTACGGATAAGTTTCCAACAGCCTGTGCATTAAAAAATTTATTAACAGAATGAATGACAACAAAGACTGAAGACAGAAGAAAATTCCAGCTGAACAAGACAACGATCGAATTTTTTAGACTGGCACACGTAGAATGCTTTTGAAGTCAAGAACTTACCGTTGAATTGCTTGAGACCTCTTCCTCAGGAATATGTCCGACACAACCATAACCTGAAAGCTTTGCACTAAAATCTTTGTCAATATGTATATTGGCAGTTGAAAATTCATTATACATAGCCTGCAAACATTGAAAATAAAACACATGATCAAAAACAGATGTTCAATGTGTTCAAACTTCAAACAACAGCATGTTATGAAAATAACAACTCTAACAAGTGGAGACTGAGCTCCGCATTCAAATGGGTCCAAACAAGAACATTACCTGGAAAGGCCCTTCTTCATGCAAGAAAGTAAGACCCTGAGCAGCACATAAAGCAATTTTCATTCTTGTACTCCAATCGATAGGTGGGCCATCAGATCTCCCGTGCAACAGGCGGTCCAAGCTTCCATGATTCAACCTCTCGTAAACCAACATTCGCTGTTCAGAACCCTCGCATGCATGAAAACCAAGCAATTTACACAGGTTTGGGTGTTGCAAAGATGCAATAATATTAACCTCATTTACGAATTCCTTTAAGCCCTGAAAGCAGACAGAAAAAGCAAAATCTCAGTCACTAAGCAAAAGCCAATAATAATCAATAATTACATGTGGCCATACCATGAATAAAGTCATTCAGCATGAAAGTTAAGAATGGGAGACAGAAAAAAATTCAAATAAGTAGTGACACAAAATTAAGGGTTTAAGTTCTAACGGATGGGAAGTAAATCAAGGAGCAGAGCAAGCAAAAGAAGGTTTAGACACAACATATCAAAGGCAGGCTGGGAGAAAATCTGAGGCACAAGGATAAAAATAGATGAAAGTAATAAGGCACGGAAACTCAAGTACCTGAGCAGATGGATGAAGGCGAGTGACAGTGGCTTCAAACTTCTTTGAACTTGAAGCCTCATCACCCAACGAAGCTTTAAATATGGTGGAAGAAAGACCTTCTGACGTGCACCGATCTGAAGAGAAATTGTGGCAAGCAGCAGAAATTTCTTCATATGTGAAGTTTCGAAGTGATCCAGTAGGTGGCAGTGGCAAAGGACCCGAAGCATAGAGAGGACCACTAGCTGTGCCTGACTTAAAGCTACTTGTTGCCTTTAATGAACCACTAGACTGAGGACATGGGAGAGGTAAAGGTTGTGGACTAGGTGAACGCTGCTCCTTTATTGATCCAGCCCGGTATTTTGACTCGTCTTGTTCCTCGTACTCAACAGATGCCAAAGCATCTTGTTCAGCAGCATCAAGAGTTGATGGAGCAGATAATGCTCTTAGTCTACTGTAGGTGATGTTATTAATGGGTTGAACGGGTTTCACTCTGGTCCTAAAACTAGGAGGTGCAGACTGCAGTGAGCGTGTATGAGTTTGAGGTTCAGGCAATACTGCAGCAGGTAAATTTTCTTTATGGTTGACCCGTTTCACATTCTTGATCTGTTCGGACTTCTTCTTCTTACTCTTTAAGACTGTAAAACACCCCATCCTGTCAAGACAGCTTGTCTGTTGCATATAACTGTATATTTTACAGAAAAAAAACGATAAATATCAATTAAGTCACTCCTGAAACTTTGTGCAGGTCAAATGTTAAAATTTAGACAATTCAAGAGAAAATTGTATGTTCGGCAAAAAAAAAAGAGAAAATTGTATGGTGTTCTAGTAAAATAATTATGTGGAATTCCATCTAAGGGGAAAGATTCGATGCGAAGAATTATCTTAAGCAATTTCGACTCCCTTCAATATAATGGATACACTTGGTACTGTCCCATCATAAAGAAAGGCAACGTAATAACGAGGAAAAATGATATTTCTAGAGATGCGAATTAAGAAGCGAATGTTGGAAAGGCAGGTATTCACATTTTTTATTGTATATCCTTTCTTATCATCTTTATCATTTTTATTTCTTTCCATTACCACCACCACAAGCGAGCCGCGGCACTTCATGAACAATTATGAATCAACTGCCAACAAATAGACTGCGAATCATCATAAGTGTCACCAATAGAAAATCCGATCGACTGATCACTAAGTAAACATCTTTTCTACAACTGTGTCAATCGCATCCCCGGGAAAAAGAACCACAAATTGCTCAAATTTTCCCATCATATTGGCAAATCTCCCAAAAAAAAAACAAGCGGCCAACATGCTTTCTGCCAATGAACCAAACTACACAAATGCAACATAGCAATGAGCTCTATACGCATAATTGGCCTCCAAAAAAACACCCAAATAACCAAGACCGCCAAATGAATCTAGATACATAATACGATAGAAGATTCACAAAAATCTCTTTCTTTTATGATTAACTATTTAAGAGGAAAAAAGAAAAAGAAAAGGCTGCTGGTTCAAATGAATTCTTCCTAATGTAAAAATTGTCGCACCAGAAAGCAGCTAAATAAAAGAAAACAGTAAATAAAGCATCAAACGAACCAAAAAACAGATAATAAATCAGACCACAAAGAGCAGCCAAATTGGAAGAGAGGGGGAAGAAAAATCAGAGGCCCAAAATTGTCAAGCCCTGCAAAAGTTCAAATAAGAAGAATCAAAATGAAAGGAAGATCAGCATAACAAACCTGTGCGGACGCAGGTCATACAAAAATTTGTGAATAACGTGCGGGAGGCGAAATGGAGGGAAACTGAAACTTGTGGTTTCGATTTGCGGAAGCAGAACCTCTTGTCAAGTCAAAGAAATCAGATGGCAAAGGGCGAGAGGGGACGATTTTGAGAGAGAAGTGAGAATGATAAAAATGTAGAGAAAGGAAGGGGGTCTGAAGGAGGAAATGTATCCCCCAACGAGCAGTGGTCAAACCTACTGAAACTCATTGTTTAATAAGTGATTAAAGAAAAAATATCACCAAACGCGAAGTTCCCCTCTCTCTTTACTTATGTTACTATTTTGCCCTCAACCATTCTTCACTGAATTATATAATATTCAATTCAACAAAGGGGGTAAATTATTGGGAGATTTAGTTTCCAGTCCCACACAAGAGAGATATTTAACAATTGGTCCCAGATTTTTAAATAATTAACCAGCAGTCCCAAGATACCATTGTGCAATTAATTTCAGGAGAGAAAAGACACATATGCCTTTGATGCTTGAAAAGGGAAATCTGCTGGTAGCTCTCTTCATCTCCATTCTCGCTGCTGCTGCCTCCTTTCTCTTCGTCTCCATTCGCACGGCACGGAGAACAACGAAGTCACTGGAGTGAGCAGCATAACCGTCTTCCACCTTGTTCTTCCAAAGATTTGATCTTCCATCTTCTTCTTCCACCTAGTTTCTGTGCGTTTTTGCCCTAAATGTTGGAGAGGCTGCGCTGTGCGATTGTGCCCTGTATAGGTGGTTTGATGAAAGGGTTCAGGTGGGTTTAACTATTTAATGTTAATTTATTGTTCTTAACTTTGATGGGGAAGCTAGTAAGATGCAATGTGTAGTATTAAATGGTGTGGATAGATTTTAAATGGTGTGGTATGAAAT
>JANTPZ010143516.1:14806-35567 GCA_025593235.1 Vachellia pachyceras | reverse complement strand
AGATCAACGAGTTCCCAGACTTGATTCTTTCTCATTGAATCAATCTCTTCTTCCATTGCCTTACTCCACTCGTCCTTGGCAGGGGACGTCAAGGCTTCATGTACAGAACGTGGCTCATCATCTTCATCCGGTGTGACCATGAGTGCTTCTCCTTCTATTGGGAAGCGCTTCCTGGGTACGTTTCCCCTGTCACTCCTTCTTACAGAAACCTCCTGTCTCTTTCATTTCTTTTGTCTCGGTCTCGGTAAAGACCTTTTTGAGCCTTCTGATCTCCCACTCAGATTGATATATTGAGACAATTGGTGATCATTAGATCGATCTGTACTACCTTGTTCTTCTCTCTCATAAAGAGATACCATTCGATCTATTTCTCCTCTGCCAGGAAATTCACTTTCCAAAAATACAGTATCCCTTGATTCAATTTCAGTCACAGTTCCATTTTCATTTTCCCCAATGAAAACATATCCTTTGGACTCCTTTGAGTACCTTATAAAGATACATTTTTTTCTCTTGAACCCAATTTCCTATGCCTGTGGGAGTCGTCATGAACGTGCGCAGCTGACCCCCAGGGTCTTAAGATTTTTAAATCGGGCTTGCGTTTCGTCCACAATTCATAGGGTGTGGAACTGACTGTTTTTGAGGGTACACGATTAAATATAAAGGCCGCTGTTAATAAGGCATCGCCCCAATATGAATTATGTAAGCTTGCTTGAGCTATCATTGACCTAACCATGTCTAGAAGAGTTCTATTTCTTCTTTCTGACACACCATTTTGTTGTGGGGTGCCAGGGATAGTTAACTGTCTAATTATCCCTTTCTCTTCACAGAGCTGTTTAAACTGATAGGATAAGTATTCACGACCTCGGTCAGTGCGCAATACTTTAATTTTACGTTCTACTTAATTTTCTACTTCGTTCATACATTGTCTAAAACACTATAGTGCTTCAGACTTTTGTGAAATCAAATAGACGTGACTACACCGTGAAAAGTCATCAGTAAAGGTAATGAAATACCAAGCTCCATGTCTCGCCCTCACGCTCATGGGATCGCATATATCAGAGTGTATTAAGTCTAATGGATTTTCAGCTCTAGTTCCCGTATCGAAAGGTTTTCTAGTTGCCTTGCTATCTAAACAATTTTCACACAAGGCCATCTCCATGTTTGGAGTTCACCTAGCAAACCATCTTTTTCTAGTTTGATCATTCGATTCTAACTTATGTGCTATAGTCTAGCATGCCAAATATTTATGCCAACTGTTATATTGGAGAACTAACGAAACAGTCATGCAAATTGAAATCACTAATAATATCCATAACAAAGGACTTTCCTTAAAGGAAAGCTAAACCGTAAAAGGTTTCGTCGCTAAGAATGTCAGCACCTTTTGTCATGAAAGTTCACATCAAACCCATAATTCAACAGACATAGTACAGAAACTATATTCCGCCGGATGTCTGACGTATGAATACATCGTGCAAGATCAAGGTCTTTCCACCACGCATAGCTAGTCTGCATGTGGCTACGCCTTTGACCTCGATCCTTGTATTATTGCCAACGTAAAGCCATTCGCATTAATGCGGTAACTGACGGTAATTCACGAAGGATCCCTGATCCTTCATTACATGGTCAGTTGAGTTTGAGTCTTTCCACGGTCATTTTGTGCAGGGCTGTCCCTTGCAAAGTGACCCAACTTCTGGCAGGCATAGTATTTGACCTCATTCAGGTCAACCTTTACTTTCGCCCCTTTTGAATTTAGAGACATCCTTCCTGCCTTTTCCACGAAAATTCTTGCCCTTCTTAAAATCAGGCTGGTCATTGGAAATGCCTATATCCTCGGTGCAATAGGCATGCCCAGATGTCTTATATGACTCCAGACATTCATCCTCAAACTCAAGGTGCTTCACAACATCATTAATCGTCCAACTTCCGGAAGCTCTCTAATCATGTTTGACATATTTCGAAGGTGCTTCTTCATGGACCCGGAAGCTTATACGTGTCAAACTTGATTGTCAGCGTCCTAAGCTTAGTGATCGAAGTTCCACCAAACTCATCTCTGAGAGCTGCCCACATGGCATATACAATTGGACGTTTTTCAAACTGACACATTAGGTCATTTAGCATTATTCTCAGCAGGGTAACTCTTGCAATACTGTTCTCATTTTTCCATACCTGGTATAACTCTAAGTTTCCCTTACGCCGGGTTGAAGTCTAAACTTCATGTTCCACCAAAATGGTGGTCAATGGCTCAAGGGCCTATGTTCTTCCAATATATATTGCACTTTCCGGTGCCAGATGTCCCAGTTGTCACCATTCAACTTATCCCCTTTGTTCAACTCGGCAATTACGCTTTTTGTTGCCATTTTCTAGTCTTAGGTGATAGGGTATCTTATCAACAAATGTTTTCTCATATAGCTAAGTTTTTAGTGTTTATGTAGCATATCATAGTATACAATGTATTATACTTATATTATTCTTGACAAGGATATAATTTGATTACTAGATCTGCGATCAAGAGAATACGTTTATACCTCCCATCACACAAACACTAGTAACTACATTATTTTCTTTCAAGAGTTTTATATAAGTACTTCTTGAATCGTCAACTTTTAGAAGTCTCCTTTTCTAAAAGCTCCCACTTATCAAAAGTGTTACAAGGTGACAAATCATGTGAATAATAGTGACGATTTCACAACAATTCACATAAACTAAACATGTCACATTTCACAATGCATTTAGTCATAATCATACACCAAGTCATGTTATAAACATATTAACAAAACATAAAGTGTAAACACATAAATCCAAAGTACAATATGTCTTTAGATATTTGCAATAGAATAATCCAATATTTATTTCCTCAGTCTTTTAAAGTATTGGTTTTTGTTCAGAATAAATTCCGTTGTTCTCTTTACTGCGCCAACCCACATGGTTGTTAATATGAATGTGCTTGTGGATTTAAATGCTGTAGGATACTTCATCATGACATTCACGTAAAATTATGCAGTTTCATTATCAGTTTTGTTGTAAACATAGCTCCCACTTATGTCATATATTTTTTTATTCTTAAATATGGTTGTTCTCATTGCATGCCATGGCAGGAAGAAGGGTTGATCGACCTCTTAATCACAGTCTTGAGGTTTTGAATTGAATGAGAACAGATACTCAGGACCTGGGTCGAAGTAGACCTCTTGAGGTTCCACTAGGCTTTCCTTAAGGTCTTGATTAGGACCCCCTTCTAGATCCTCCCCAATATCTTCCTCATGTCCCTGTGAGAATCTTCCTCAAGATCCTCTCCAACCGATTTCTTCCTAAAATCCTCTTCAAATTCTTGTTCAGGATCCTTGTCATGAACATGTTCATTAACATATTCAATGTACACTAGTTTATAAGACTATGTTTCAGTGCTATCTGAGGTCTCTTGTACCATTCCTCTTAAAAAAAATGGATTTGAAATTATTATATGGAAAGATTTTAAAGAAATTTTCAACTAAGCACTGATTTCCGTCAAAAACAGATCCTGAATTACCTTATAAAATAGGCACATTACATATTAAAACGAACCTCTTGAATTTTAGGATTTTTAGGAATAAATTGTGTCTCATTTGGACCTTGCACGCGCCCTCACGTGCCTCGGGAAGATTAATTCCTTAAAAATTCAAAAAATGGGATGAAGCCCACTCTCATGGTGTGGCGCGTGTAGTACACGCGCCGCCTTGCCGCCATCAGAATTTGACACGCGCCGGACCATCAGACTCCACGCGCCGCCGTGGGTTCCATGGTGTAGTCAATGTGTCCACTGGATGTGCCACGTGGCCTCACGAGCCACGTGGCGCCTTTTTCTTTAATAATATATTTTTTAAGTTTAATTATTATTATTATTATATATATTTTTAAATATTTTATTATTATTATTATTTTTTGTGGACTGGGCCTCTCTAGCCCATCTCCCTCCTTTTTTTTATGGATTGGGCCTCTCTGGCCTAGTCCGCAAATTCCCCTTTTTATTATATTTTTTTTTTGTTTTGGGCCTCTCTGGCCTAGACCGAAAAGCATTTTATATTTATTTTTTTAACTTCTGGATTGGGTTGACCTGGCCCAATCCATTTCCGAGTCGGGTTAACCTACCCGCCTTTGACTCGGTTCGCTGCCTCAGAAGTCGCCGCGAAATTTTTTTCCCAGTGGTTACTATTCACCCGTCGCGTCGATGTGTTTTTCGACCATATCTTCGCCGTCCGACATCCGTTTTTCACGTTCTAGGTGTCCATTTCATCGTTTTGACGAGATCTACGCAATGGGAGCACTTTAAGAACCTAAATATTTCTCCTTTTCTGAAAAACATGATGGAATTTGTAACTCGTTTTTCTTCCGTAACTCCGTCGTCCGGTTTCCGTTTTACGCGTTCTTGGTCTCCACATTCTCGTCTTGAAGAGATCTACGCTATGTATATGTTTTCTAAACCTAAAACGCATGTTTTATGAGGACCCAAATTTATCTCTACATTTTCGGGTTCGCTTTCCCGTTTTGTTTTTCGTTTTCATCGTTTCGGTTTAGAGGCATATAATTTCAAACCATATATACACATAAATCACAGACATGCTTGAAATCTAAATCGAAAAGTGAAATGGAATGCTATACAGGAAAGCAATAGACATGCATAAACATATATCTTAATAAAACATGCTTGTAGAAATTCATGAACAGTAATTGCCATAGAGCATGCATGGTAAGCAAAAGATCATATTAATGGACATACTTTAATCATATACTCAAATTTTCATGATTAAAATAACGATAATTCATATCCGTGCAGAAGAGAAATGCCTCAGGAACCTACATGCTCTGATACCACTGAAGGATTTCAGGCGTACCTGAAGATGCCGAATTACGAATCTGCAGATACCCACACAGAAGACGGATCACAAGAGTGGATCCGAATATGATACACATCAAATACACCGAAGGCAAGAGGAGAGGAGATGAGATGATTCTTTGAAAGAGAAAAGGGAAGAGAGAAAACTTGTTTGCTCTGTGCGTTATGTCTGCCGCCTTTGGGGAGCCACACACTTATCTTGTAACTTCCCACTAGGGTTTAGGTTTACGTATTTGACCTAGCCCATAGACTTGGGCCTAATCCATCAAGGGTGGCCTATATCCCAACATTTATTTTATTGTTTATAACCAAAATGATCACTCAACTGAATATTTCTTTCTTTGTATAATGGTAGCAGATAGAAAATAATAATTATTCTCATTCACAATTCCCACTATAGTTTTCCATAACCATAATACAAAAGAGAGGAGTCGCATTCCATTCCTCTGTGTATATATCATTATAACATATATTGTATAAATGCATGATGATGGAATAATCAAAATATATCACTCAGTACAGTTGGCACATGCATTTTCTATTTTCCTCTTTTTCTCATTCACTATCTTTCTTTTCCAATATTCAATCATAATTATTCTAGCTGCAAAGTCAATTGGTTTATCGTAATCATTAATTCAAATATTGGGACACAGTTGTATACAAGCTATTATAAATAAAACAGCAACAATATATGGACCACTTGTGGATAACTAATGTGTGTTTGGCTACAAGACTTGTCAACCCAACTAATGTGTGTTTGGCTACAAATTTATTTATTAATCCATTTGCTAATTAAAGCATTCAATATTGCCACCTGTAAGAAATTATGGATAATGATAAAAACATACTTGGATAGTAAAAATATTGCCACTTTGTGTCTCTGTTTTCGATATCTGCAGATGAGAAAGGAAGGGTTAAATCATATGAAAAATCCAATTACACAGTCTCAAGTTATTAAAAAAAACTAAAATTCTAACTTCTATCTACAAATCTAGTGAACTTTGGCCACCTCAAGAACATATAATCAATCAACGCCAAGCTAGCTCGGGTCTTCATGCATCCATATAGGCCCTCCTTTTTTAGCAACCCATTGTTATTTAATTTTGTCCCTATAAGCAAAATGACTACATTGCTCAATTCCTCCATTTCTTTATTAAATGATTATGTTCTCGTCCAGGATCAGATTGAGACAAATTATTATAATAAGGTGAGTCAAAGGGCTTCATGTCAGCTTACTATCTAGACATCCCAGTCATTCCCACTTCCACTTATTCACCTGAACTTCACAACCATCGGGATCATTCCAGCCTATCTAAGCTTCAAAAGATGATTCCAACTCTTTCCTTTTTACCTTTTTTAGTCTTTCATTCTTTACCTTCTTTAGAAGGTTAGTCTGGTCAACTAAGTAAACATATTCATGCATCATTTCCAAAATACACCTATAGAGCAAAGTACCCCTTGGTAATTATTAATTGCGGTCTAATCATACCAATTTTGTTTGGGGTTTCCATACTTTTTTTTAGTATCTTTTCTCACATTTTTATAGTTTTCATTGTTACATCTAATTTATTTTAAAAACTCCATAGCTCATCAAGTTCCCTGAAGTCCTTCTCTTACTTCTCTCCAAGTCTTTAGTTAACACCATCTAAACTCTAATCTCATGACTACAGATCTTGCAGATATGCCTACTGACTCACAACCAATTCCTGGGCCTTCACCTAGCCTGAGCCTAGCAAAAATTTCTACTGGCACGATTCAAGGAATAATTGCAGCATAACACAAAAGGATAGGATAATTGATAGATACTCGAGATGCACTAGTATCATAAAAAGGTAATGGCAAACTTTCATACCTTTTAGTTGATAGGAATGCCATTTGTAAGACGTCGTTACACGATCCCAGTTTCCTCACCATGAATTTTTGTTCCATCTGTTCTAGGACTTATAAACAAAGAGAGGTAGCATAAGTTAGGTCCCCAAAAAGCACTTATCAACCATAAAAGGATGTTTAAACTATAAACTAACATTATAACAGAATAATGGTCAGCAAGGTCAAAGTAGAAGGTTTAAACAAAGAGAATGTGTATCTAAGTATCGCGTTAGTTCACCATGGGTAACACCAAATTCCTTAAGTCTCCGAACCTGCATTATATGGTATAGGTCATTACCCATTGGCCTGGAACAGAGCCAAACACATTAGCACCCACTAAGTTTGTTATGTTTAGGATTGATGAGCTTGTGTTGCAAAAAATTTCATAACAAGTCATTTTAATTTCATGACGCTTCCAGTTTCATCTCCGGCAACAAAGAATGTCAACAGAAACCGAATTAGTTTTGGATAAGGGGAAAAAGAAAGGTCACCTTATGGATGGAAATTCACATATTCCTGTATCTGATTATCAAAAAAAGTTAGAATAATTAATAATACTATATTTATTTACTAAACAATACTAGATAGATAGCAAGCCATCAATTATCACAACCAAGAAAGACTCTTTTTCTTATGAATATAAGGCTTTACAAAAAAATTGCAGTCTTTTTTTTTTGTAACCATTTTCTCTCTTCACTGTTTCCTTGATAACTGGAGCAGATCTAAATTGATTTTTGTGTATTAGTAGTTGCAAACCCATAAGAGGCCACTCAGTTTTCTGGAGGACCTTTTGGGTTTGGTTTAAAGTGCAAATAAAATTATACCTTGGAAGAAGAATTCACAATGAACATGGATCCAATAATAGCTCTCTTTACATCTTCCCTGTTTACAAAGTTAACAAAGCCAAACCCCCTACTCATGCCAGTCTTCTGATCGATAGCAACATATACTCTGCTCACAGCACCAAAAGGACAAAACAACTCGAGTAAATTAGGCTCTCTTGTGTCTTCTGAGAGATTGGTGACACGTACAAAATTTTCATCATTCCTACGGCACATGTCTGATCCAGTCCTTTCCGCACCTGCTCTCAGGCCAGGAGGAACATATGCTCCCTTAGCTGGACCAGAAGCAACAATTGCTGCTTCAGAAGCTGCAGGCTTATCAATAAATCCCTCAATTGGTGGGGCAAGATCTTTGTACGGACATCTTGAAGTCCAGTGATCACCCTTCTTCCCACAAGTCCTACAGACCATGAGAACAACACCTTTTTGGAATTGTGCTAATGGATGTCCAGCAACCTTTGGTTCTTTTGGTTTGCTACCTATTGACAATGGCAAAGTTATAGACATAGTAGATTAATTGCTCTACAAGAGCAGGCTCATTATGAGAAAAACACAACAAAAGCTACATAAACTTAGGCACCATAACCTACATGCACATAAACAACATGCAACACCATCTTTGCTCGATAGTCTTACATATAGAAAGATTACAAGGTCAAAGTAGCAATAAAATAGCAAGGCTATATCATGCAAATGTGATATCAACTATAAATCAAGCATTTCAGCATGCAAGCCACCTAATGCTAGCTCATATAGATGTATGGATAAGGGTTTGACTAAAAGGTCATAAGTTCAATTAGGCTTGCAAGGGGGAAAACGGAGAGAAGTATATGCATCAAATTAAAGAAAACACAATCAATCGCACATCATATGTTGTCAACCAGTGATTCTTAAAAATCCTTCCGATGCGTAAATAAACAACCACTAAACGTGTTGCACAAAATCTAAAAAAACTCATCATGCCGCTGATTTTTTGGATAAAAAGTATGCCTTTTCTGATGGCTAATAAAAAAATTCACGAAATCGGCTATCAAATTGACGCAGCCACCTAGATGTTTTTCTTCATACCAAGGATGATATTTCCCTAAATTTTATGGTTAAAAAGAAAGAGTATTCAGAGTTGAAGCCTGAAGCAGACCTTAGACCTTTAATTTAATGTATTCGAAAAAAAAGGAACTGATTTAACTAAGAAAACAAATCATCAAAGAAAGTTCATTAATCTCCAAACATGACTTGGGCATAAAAGGGGCAAGAAAAAAAAGGAGGCAGAAACAAACCAGGGGCCCTGGGTCTTTCGAGGAGGATCTCTTCGGTGGATACCATGGTAAGCCTGCTCCCAACATCCTCATGAACAGCATTGCCAAACTTAGCCTAGGATCGCCTCTCGACGGCTCGCTTACTAAGGCGAGCATTAGCAAGCTTTTGAGTCCGGGTGATGGTCGTAATACATAAAAAATCAAAGGACTACCACACATTTCAACCACAATTTAGCCGAATAATAAATCAACCTTAATATTGCCTTCCAAATGAAATAATCGGAAATCCCAACACCCGAAGCACATACAGTCAAAATGTGAAAAGCCAAAATCATTAGATCAAGACCCAGGCGAAGAGAGATTGAGAGCTGAGAGAGAAGAGAGACCTCCACACGCGAAGCAGAAGAGAGTTCAAGCTTCAAGTTGCCGGGAAGATGATCACCAAATTGAGGGGTTAGGGTTCTTTTGGTAGAAGTTTAGGGTTTAGGACAAGGGACGGTGAGGAATCAATATTGATGTCTCACTTACGCAGGGAGACGGTGAGAGAAGAAGACAAGGGACGATGAGCGCTGAGAGCTCGCTGAAGGTGAGAGTGAGAGTTAAGGGAGTGAGGAAGAGAGACTCAGAGCTGAGGGAGAAGAGAGACCGAGGAAGAAGGAGAGAGAGGAGCTTTGTGAATGAAAAGTAACTGCGCGCATTTGAAATTTGAATTGCTTTCCCTCATGAACAATAACTTGTTTGCAGAGGAATTTTTTTGGCGAAAGTTTCTTATAAATAGTAACTTGGTGGAGAGGCTTTATATGTTATATTGATAAGAATAAAGAATTTGTCTTAAAAAAAATTTTTTACCAAAGGAGGGGTTTTGGTTTTCTCTCTCTTGGTTTTCGTGCCACAAGTTTCTCGATGGAGTCTTCTCAATGCTGCCGGAAAGTACCTCCAGATAGGACGCCGGAGATGGGTCTACCAATTGTTAATTCAAAGAAATAAAAAAAGGAAGCGGTTGATGATGCTCTGATGTCAGATAAGATGGAGGATGTGGATGGGTGTCATGATAGTGAGCCGAAGGCAACAGGTGGAGTGGAGGAAACAATGACGCATGAAGCAAAAAAGCATATGTCATATAAGCAATCGTTGCTGGGGTTTAAAGGTGAGGAATTTAATGGGACTGCTAATGGGAACAGAGATGCTGAATGTGACCCTCTGCTTTATGATATTTTGGATAGGAATTGGCCGATACTCACTCCCTCTGAGGAGATGAGGAAGCTAATGTCTATATACGCAGTAGTTCCAGAATCAGAGGAGGAATACAATGAAAAATGTCAGCCATGGAACAATGCCCTGATAATTACCCTTTTGGGGGCAAGGTTTAATGTTTACAGACTAAAGGAAAGACTCAGTCGCCTATGGGGTTTCAATGATTTTGACTTTGATATAATACTAAACAACTACTACCTGATTAGATTTAGGAAAGGAGACGAAAGTTGGGGAGTTAAATACAAGAGAATCATTTTTGAAGGGCTATGGGTTATTGCCCATCATACTCTGCTTGTGTAACGGTGGTCACCTTACTTTGATCCTTTCCACAATCCTTTAGGTCGTGTTGCCATCTGGGTAAGGATTCCATATATCCCTATCTATTGTTATTCAAGGAAGTACTTATGGAGGCTAGGAGATACGATAGGGAAGACACTCAAGGTGGACCTCAACACTTTATCAAACACAGAGGATAATAATGCAAGGGTTGAACATGGATGGTTTACCAGAATATGTGTTGAAATTGATTTGCAGAAAAAGCTGGTTCCAAGGGTGATTTGTTCTTGTGCTCTTTTAATGTTGATTATGAAGGCCTTAGCATGATATGCTTTGCTTGTGGAAGATATGGGCATAGGAAAGGAGCTTGTCCTTGGAAATCAAGCTCAAGTGAGACAAACACAAGCCATGCTGCACCAGAATCGGAACCAAGAATGTCGTCGGAAAAAGAGCTGCCGACGGAGGAAGAAAAGTTTGGTCCTTGGATGTTTGTAAGAGAGTCAACTCGAGCTCGTTACCCGAAAACAAACCTGAATAATACTCAAAGAGATGGGAGTAGGGCGGCCACGAAGACAGGAAGGAAAGAAGGTCTGAACTCTTATCAATCAAAGTACACTGCAATTGTCGAATTGGGAGAAGATATGGAGTAGACAGTACCTATTGCAGCTAGACTCTGAAGGAAACAGTCCTAGATAATATAAGGGGAGATAGGACGGAGGTTTTAGAGGAGAACCAGGTGGGCCACGATAATCTTCAGACTAATGGTGGAAGGAGAATGAGAGGCCCAACTCGTCTGGCCCCATGGAAAAGCAATAATGGCAATGGATGGGGGAGTGGTAACAAGGAAATCAAGGCCATTAAGTAATTCTAATGGGCCTAAAACTGGATCACATAGAATCCACTACGTTGTTAGTGGAAGTCAGAGTAAATTAGAGCCTAGCATCGTTAGCCTGCACAAGTCAGATTCCGCGAAGATAGTTTCTAGCTCAGGAGATGCAGATCAGGGAGATTTCCCAGGTCCAAGAAACTCTGATACAATAGTTACACGAAACACTAAGGGGGACGGTGTTGATGGGAAAAGGAATGTTACCAGCAAGATCATCTTAAGGGGTGGCCTAAGGCTGTATTAGGAAAGGGATGATGCTAGCGAAAACTTCTTGCAGGGTGGCCCAAGGTTGCTTCAGGAGGGAGGAAGTGGAGCGTCGTGCAGAGTCAGGTGAAGGGGAACCCCCAGATAAGTAAGGTGTCTGGCTTTTCTTGTAGCTTTAAGTTGTTTTAATGATTGTTGCTTAATGGAGTTATCGTGGAGCGGGTAGTAAAGCGTTTCCACGAATAATAAAGGATGTGACTAAGAAGTATGTAAATAATGTGTTGGGACTTACGAAAACTAGAATAAGTGGGTATAAGGCAGAAAAAGTTGTGCGGCAATTGGGATACTCTGATTGGGTTCGTGTTGATTCTAATGGGTTTGTAAGGGGTATTTGGGTCTTATGGAATGCTTGTGAGGTTGCTGTTGAATACATCACATTAACCACCAAAATGCTGCATTGCAAAATCATAGATAAAGGCACTGGGGAATCTTTCTTTGCCACTCTCGTTTATGGGGAGACATCTGTTTAGAAAAGGCAAAGGGAAGGAATACGGGAGCGGCTTGACTGAGTTTTCTGTAATGTGGATTGGGAGCTCACCCATACCCACCTTAAAGTGTTCCAACATTTGCGCTTTAAGTCTGACCACCGAATAATTGTAGTTGCTGGAGGTAATGGCACTCGAAGATAGGGGGAATGTTCCTTTCAAATACCAAGCTGCTTGGAGTCTTGAGGAGGATTTCAAGAAGGTAGTCCGGGACTTGTGGGATGGAAAGAATTGGAGTGAGGGGCGTGCAACTTTTGAGTCAAAAGCTTTAGAGTGGAATAACAAAATTGTGGGAAATATTCCGCGGAAGAAGCAAGAGCTCGTTAGAAGATTGGAGGGTATTGATAAGGAGATACTGAGGAATCCTCACAATGAACTACATAGACTTGAGAAACGTCTCTGGACTGAGTATGTCAAGTTGAATTACCAAGAAGAGTTGTTATGGTTCCAAAAAGCCCAATGTAAATGGATCCAATTTGGGGATAAGAATTCAAAATTTTTCCATGCATATGTGAAGAAGCGGAGGAAAAAAATAGAATTGAGGCTTTGATGGATGAGAAGGGTAATTGGATCACTGATTCCTCAGAGCTTAGAAACATGGCTCAGAAATTTTATCAGGATCTGTACTCTAGGATCCTAATGTGCTTCGAGTGCAGGAATGGCTTGCTTCTTTTCCTATTTTGAGTTTAGAACAACTCTTCCAAGTTCAGAAACAAGTATCCAAGGTTGAAATAAAAAATCCAGCGTTTGAGATGGGTGCTTTTAAGTCCCCTAGCCCTGATGGAATGCATGCTCACTTTTTCCAGAGCCAATGGTCGGAGATAGGGGCAAAGTTTGCCAATTGGTTTTTGAGATGGTCGGGGATCCAGTGAAGCTAAGGGAAATCAACCAAACTAATATTGTCCTGATACCTAAAGTGGACCACCCAAAGTGCCTGAAGGAATTTAGACCAATTTCTCTTTGTAATGTTTGCTACAAGATTATTGGCAAGCTGGTTACCAACAGGCTCAAATGTGTGATGGATTATCTTGTGAATCCAAATTAGTGTAGCTTTATTAAAGGAAGGCAAAGCTATGACAATCTAATCATAGCGTAGGAAGCTATACATACTATGAGGACGAAGAAAAGCGGCATGGGATATGTAGCTGTTAAAGTTGACATGGAAAAGGCATATGATAGATTGGATTGGGGCTTTTTGCACTTCATGCTATCTAATCTGGGGCTAAGTGAGGGTTTTATTCATCTCATCATGAGTTGCGTATCTTCTTCCTCAATGAGAGTGCTTTGGAATGGCTCTTCTACTGAGGCTTTTATACCTTCAAGGGGTGAGACAAGGGGACCCCCTAAGTCCTTATCTTTTTATCCTATGCATCGAAAGGCTGGGGCAGTTGATCCATCAGGAGGTTAGCCTAAAAATTTGGAAGCCTATGGCAGTAAGCATAGGGGGCCTTTCTTGTCCCATCCGTTCTTTGCTGATGATTTTGTCCTTTTCTTGGAATAAGTGGTTAAGATGAAAGAGATTATGAGGTTCTTTTGCAGCATTTCTGGTCATCAAATTAATCTCCATAAATTGAAGATGTTTGTCTCATGTAACGTTAGCCCAGTTTGTGCGGCTCAATTCAGTTATACCTTGGGTATTGATCTTACCTCGGATTTAGGCAAGTATCTAGGTGTGCCTCTGCTTCATAAAAGAGTGGTTAAGAGTATATTTGCTCCGCTTATTTAGAGGGTCAATAGGAAGTTAGCAAGTTGGGAGGACAGATTCTTTAGCATGGCAGGGAAAACGGTTCTCATTAAATCAGTCTTATCCTCTTTGCCTGTGTATTAAATGCAAACCATACTTCTTCTTAAGGGGGTGCTGAAACAAATTGAGAAGCTAAACAGAGATTTTTTCTGGAACCAGAATCTGGAAATGAAAAAATGCATCTTATATTATGGGAAACCATAAAAACGGAGAAGAAAGAGGGTGGTCTAGGCCTTAAGGATCTCATATGTCAGAATAAGGCTTTTATTTAGAAGATGTGCTGGGGATTGTTAACGAATCCTTATGCTCTTTGGGTTCAATGCCTATGGTACAAATATAAGTGTGGCAATGGGAAAATTCCTGAGGTTAATAAAAGAAGCATTCAATTAACTGTTTAGCATGCAATTTCTTTGGTTTGGTCAAGTTTCTTTAGTTCTTTAGAGGCGTAGGGTACAAGATCCGTAGTGGTTTTAACGCTAAGGTGTGGGAAGCCTTATGGACACCTCTTGATAGACCTCTCAAAGACTATGTGATTAAGAATCAACATCTCTTGAACTTTGATTCTAGGGTGTGTGAATTCACTACCCTGTCTGGTATTTGGGATTTATGCAAGTGGAGTATGTTTTTGCCCAATTGGGTAACTGTTCGGATTCAAACGATTTCTTCGTCGAGGGGTAGTGAGCCAGATTGCTTCTGCTAGCGAAAGGAGACGAATGGGAATTTTAGTATCAAATCAGCGTATAAAATGATTTACACTCATCAAAACTGATCGAATAGATCATATTGGAGAACATCTGGCGGTGGGATATTCCTGAGAGAGCTAAATACTTTATGTGGTAGGTTTTCCATGAGAGACTTCCAACCAACTCCCTCTGAATGATGCGTAATGTCTCAGCTTCCTGTGAGTGTCCCTATGAGTGCGGTAAAATTTTTTTTTTTAACGCACTCTCCTTTAGCTTGAGAAAAATTGGAAAAACATTTTTTTGGACTGATTTATTCCCCCACACTTAGCCTTTTGCACTCCTGGGCAAATTATATCAAATCAAGAGCCAAAAATAAAAATGAATAAACAAATGTAAGCATCAAGAACCACAATTGGTAATCATGACTTATCACTTATTTCCAATAAATGCTCATACCACATGCTAAAAAAAACAAGCAATGATACAAAAATTAATAAAAACGAATGCAACTAAGAAACCCTCACAAGATTAAATGTTTGCGCTCAATTTTCTCAATAGGGTACTTTCCACTCAATCATCCATCAAACCAAACTCTACCATATGCTTGTAATGGTTCTAGGCTCTCCACCGCTAGTAGTAACGGCACAAATAGATCAATAGGTCTTTTATTAGGTTGTAAAATTGGAAAGGTTAATAAATGAGATGGTGGTTAAACAAATGGATAGATAGAGACAAGTGAACACATTTGGATCAAGTTCATGTAAAAATGATGAGACAATTAACAATATCATCATCAAACACTTGCACACATGACTAGATAATAAAATGCAATGATATGGACCTTTCATCTTTTTTTTCCTAATGAAATGAACAAGCAGGCCCAAAATCCTTCCATCAAGGCTTTGTGTTTCCTAATTGCATTCATCAATCTTAATCAAAGCATCAATATTCGAACTTAATGCATATGACATTACATTTCTTTTCAGCAAGTGCTAAGTCACAATTAATCAAATTGTAACTAAGATACTAAACATATGCTAATTCATAACAAAATATAGCTTTCAAGGCTCAAAATATGCATTTTACTAACCAAATCAGTCCAAATTTTTTTTTTTCAATTTATCCAAAAGTAACTAAGAGAGTTCTCTCACATAACAACAACTCACTCCCCCCACACTTTATCTCTTACATTGTCCTCAATGTAAGCATGAATCCATATTAAACAGTAAAGCTCGAAACAGTAATAAGAGATCAATGTGAAGAGAGAGTCACACTTACGTCCTAAAACACACAATACAAACAAAAACAATACACACGAAACATAACATATCTATCTTTCCTACTGATGACACCCTCCCCCACACTTGTTTTTAAACATATAATCATGCAAATCAGTCCAAAACAATAAGAACAAGAGAAAGTAAGGACACAACCTTATCATGGAGGCTTGTAGCTCTTGTGGTAGAGGCGGAGGCGATTGGTTCGGATGTGGAAATGCCCACCATAACCATCCTTCAGTTTGTAACTCCTCTTATCACCTTGGCCACCACTTCTAATGGAGCGATCCATGTCTCCTTGAATTCCTCATGAGGAGTAAAGTAATGAGGCACGCAAGCCATAACATAATCACCAACTTTAAAAGTGCTCTTTTATGCTTGAAGCTCCTCATAAGTGAGTTTATTTAAATTAATGGACAGAGCATGAAGTGGTAATTGTGACAAGCTTCCAAAATCATTTTTAGAACTCAAGGGCTTCTCTTGGTTAGGTGGTGGATTAGTATGGAGTTGGCACACCACCTTCACTGGTTTAGAAACATGCCTCAAAGCTTGAAAAATATTCAAAGACCTCTTTGCATATGTCTTAGCAGCTCCACTATACCCTGCACTATTGTCACAAACAATACCTTTCTCAAACATATTTGGGTTAGTGGAAGACTCAACAAGCATAGTATCATTAGGAAAGTAGCACATGGAGTGGAAAGAGGTAATCCAATGAACTAGCGCAGAACACTACACGTCACTGCCATGTGATGGGGAAATAGAAGAATAGATGTGAGAAGGGGTAGCAGTAATAATTTGTGTATCAACATGACTCAATTGCTTGTGAGGAACCAATTCACACTCAAACAGAAGTATTATCATGCAATTCATCAATAAAATGAACATCAAGCAAAGAGTAATCTTCATGTGGTTGTTTCATTGTTTCATACATGTTGAAATGTACAAAATTATCACTAACAGACATAGTAATAGAACCTTCATGCATTTTGATATTACTTCTTGCAGTCCTCAAAAAAGCTCTACACAAAATCAATCCCCCTTCACTCAAAGTATCTTTAGACATGTCTAAAACATAAAAGTCTGCAGGAATGATCAAATCTTTAACCTTCACTGGTACATCCTCAAGAAACCCATGTGGATATCTAACAGTTTGATCTGCTAATTGCAAAATCACCCTAGTGGGCTTGAGGATAGTAGTACCTATGGACTCATAGACTGATTTTGGCATCACATTTACCGCTGCTCCTAGGTCAAGTAATGCCTTTTGAATAGTATGCTTTCCAATAGTGCAAAGAATATTCAAACTACCCGGATCTTGACACTTAACCGGTATTTGAGGTTTGAACAAAGCACTCACATTGGAAGGTAATTGGACCATCTCATTTGGTTTGAATCTATTCTTATATTTACATAGGTCCCTTAGAATTTTGGCATACTTTGGTTGTTTGACCAATTCAAGCAAAGGCATATTGACTTCAATTTTGCTAAACAGTTCATACAAATCATTATCATGCATTTCATTAGCCTTTTTCATGCCTTGAAGATAGGAATGAGGGAAAGGAAGGTCTTTGAGATTTACCTTTATACCTTTAATGCTTAAGGCTCCATCACAGTGCATTTGGATTTCACTTCAGTTACATTATCCACTTGAATTTCAGCTTGTGTGGATGGCTTTTTCTTCAAAAGAGTCTTCTCTTTCTTGCTTTCGGATGAAGGTACATCAATAGAAGTTGAGGCTTTTTCTTGCATCACTTCATCATGATCAACTTCTATGTCTTCATCCTCCTTGTCCTTAAACCCAACTTCTTTCCCACTTCACAATGTGATTGCATTGAGTGCCTTAGGATTGATCACAACATTAGATGGCAAACTTCCTTTCTTGGCATCTTCTTCACTCATTGAATTAGACAATTTAGAAACAAAGGTAGTGAGATCATTGTGCTTCACCTCCATTTGCTCAATTTTGTCACATAGTTCACCCATCATCTTCATTAAAGCTTCATCCCTATTTGGTTCTTGGATAGGCATTTCCCTAGATGTTGAAGGGAAATAATTGGAGCTCATGGGGACATTTCCAAACTGCCCTTGAGAATTTCCAGCACCCCTATACATATTGTCCTTGCCTTGACTAGCTTGATATCCTTTATTGTAAGCGTTAGGATATTGTTCTCTTTGATAAAATTGGGTAGGTTTTTGGAAATTCATGGATGCCACCTTAGCAGACTCATAGTGAGAAGGGCAATTGAGTGTAATGTGCATAGGACTAGCACAAATATCGCATGAAGAGGATACAAGGCTTGAGACATAGGAGTAGAGCTAGTGGCATTAACATTGTGAACTTGTTGAGCTTGCATAGTTTTCTACATACACCCCACTTGATCACTTAGGATGGCCAATTTGTTCAAGATTTCATCGGCCGACCAAGCTCCAACTCCACAAGTTTGAGCCACTTCCCTTGCACCAAATTGTTGATTGTTTACAGCCATCTTTTCAAGTAAATCCCATGCTCCTTGAGAAGTTAAGTCAATCAAAGAACAACCGGCAGCAGCATCAATAGTGGCCTTCATATTATCTAGCAATCCATTGTAAAAGTATTGCACTAAATGAGATTGAGCAATTTGATGATGAGGGCAACGTGCTAGTAGGGCTAGAAATCGACTCCAGTACTCATAAAGGCTTTCCCCTACAGCTTGTTGAATGCTATAAATCTCCTTTCTCATTTTGGCAGTCCTTAAAGCTGGAAAGTACTTCTCTAGAAAGGCCTTCTTCAATTGCTCCCAAGTTAATGTAGCAAAGTGTTTTGGAAGCATGTGAAGCCACTCCTTTGCCTTACCATCCACAGAAAACAAAAAGGCCCAGCTCAACACATCATCTAATCGAGCTCCAGGAGGCTCCATGGACGAATACACCATGTGAAGATTCTGAAGATGCCAATGAGGATCCTTTCTTGCATTGCCATAAAATTTGGGTAAGACACTTATTAAATGACCTTTCAACTCAAAATTTGCATCAAAATTGTAGAAGCCATAAGGATTATAATCGACATTCGATGAATTCATTTCCCTTATGCTTCTATTCCTAATTTCATTGTTCACATCATTAGGTATATGTTCATCATTATGCTCTTGATTTTGTGTAGGAATCTCACCATCAGGATCCATCACAAAACGATTATCAATATAATCTCCTAATGATGACTCAGAATCAGATATGCCAAGGTTATGACAAGAATCAAGTGAAGATGCCCTAGATATAGTGTGTGAGGAGTGTTCAAAGGGTACTTGCAACAATGGAATTGAAATGCTGATACCTTCACCTCTCCTTTCTTTTCTTAGTGCTCTAAGCGTTTTATCTATTTCCTTATCCAATGGAACAATTTCTTGTTCTTTAGATCTGGTCATGCACACTCAGAATAGCAACATTAAATGAAAAGGTGCCCAAAGAAAACAAAAAATTAAATTTTTTAAAGTCTAAAATGGAAAAGCAAAAGAAAGAAAAAATAAAACAAAAAAATACCTCGGTCAATTTGATAATTGACACTCAATTACCTAGTAGCTCAAGGCTCCCTGGCAACGGCGCCAATTTGATATACCTGTCGTGGGCCTTTCAAATAAAAACTAAGCTAGAATTCAATATAATGGCACTAACCTAGGTTGATCTCTACGTGGAACCTATATTGAATTACTAATAATCAAGTGCAAATAACAAATTAACCAAGAATTATCAAAAGTTTTTTTACTATCTAAATGAACTAAAAGGATGTATTTAAATTCAATAAAGCGAATGTCCTAAGTGATTGAATCCACTAACCTTCCTCGCCCAATTTCAATGTTGAGTTCTCTTTTTAACTAAACACAAGCATTAGCAAGGACCCTTACTAATCAATATTCCTAACCTTTTAAAATAATCTAAACCTAGACTCAATTAATCAATTAGGAATATCTTTAGTGCTTAGCTCGCGTTAGATTTATAAAAGATCCTCTTTATATCCAACTAATTCCTAAAAACCTAGCAAATTAATTGATTTCAAGAGAATAAAGGAAAGCAATCGAATAACAAAAGAGATATATTCCAATCACAATCCAAAGTACCAATCTAACAAAAGTATCACAATCCAAATTACATCAACCGATAATAATCCTCTTTCATTCTAACAAATCATAACATCTAGCAACCTAGAATTACAATTTGCACATACAAAAAATTGGAAAGTGAAATTAAAATTTAGAGAACTCCCCTAATTGCTCAAGGACTCCAGTTAGCATCATAATCACCATAGGACAATTAATCTAGCTGCTCATATCTTGAACATCAATTTCGTTGACCCACTGAACTCCCATTGCCTTAAAAAGATGACGTGAAAATAGAATACTGAGGATGAATGGACGGTGGTAAGATGGTTTCAGATCTGTGGATGGGAAAGGAATTATACTCGATGGATGAATGAATCAACGTTGTGTGTATTGCTTCCTCATGAGAAGAGAATGAATGGGGAATTAATTAGGGATTGGCGGCTGGAGGTGAGTGAAGCTTACGAAAAAATGGAAATGAAAAACCCAGAGGAAATGGTTGGGAAAAATGGAATAATGGGATTGGCGGCATGATTCTCGCGGTCTCTAGTCGTCTCAAGACCCAATCAAAAATTACCTAAAACTAATGCAATATAGTGCATTAACCCTAGGATCGTTCTCTTATCAAGGAGCCTTTGTTTCAATTCCCTAAGTTAAACTAAGTGCTAAAAATATGACTAGAATGAGGGGTTTTTGTGAAATGATTTTCTAAATTATGTGAATGCAATAACTTTAAACTAATGAATGCTTTTGGGTTTTCAGAAATGATGAATGCCTTTGGTGATAGAGATATGACCTTCCTTGCTCAAAAATAATTGTGGGAGTTATAAATTCATTAAACCTTTTAGTAAAACCTTAAGATAACACTTAAGTCCAATATTCTCAATCGATAATAGCTCCTACGAACATAGCTAACTATTATTTATTGAGGTATTGTTAAAAACCGTTTAATGCACAATTAATATCAGAATAATGCAATATGAGT
>JANTPZ010143516.1:2375-14786 GCA_025593235.1 Vachellia pachyceras | reverse complement strand
TTGATGCAAGAAAACAGCAATACACCAACCAATCAAATGCAAATGCAAATGCAAAATGTGATGCAACCTAAAACTACTATGCAAAATGAGAAACAAAACCTAAGTGGCTCACAATGACAAACCCTAATCAATCAAGACTAATTGACACTTAGAAAACTAAGAGAGTCAAAACTGACTCCCCGGCAACGGCGCCATTTGATTCTCACGGTCTCTAGTCATCTCAAGGCCCAATCAAAAATTACCTAAAACTAATGCAATATAGTACATTAACCCTAGGATCGTTCTCTTATCAAGGAGCCTTTGTTTCAATTCCATAAGTTAAATTAAGTGCTAAAAATATGACTAGAATGAGGGGTTTTTGTGAAATGATTTTCTAAACTACGTGAATGCAATAACTTTAAACTAATGAATGCTTTTGGGTTTTCAGAAATGATGAATGCCCTTGGTGATAGAGATATGACCTTCCTTGCTCAAAAATAATTGTGGGAGTTATAAATTCATTAAACCTTTTAGTAAAACCTTAAGATAACACTTAAGTCCAATATTCTCAATCGATAATAGCTCCTACGAACATAGCTAAATATTATTTATTGAGGTATTGTTAAAAACCGTTTAATGCACAATTAATATCAGAATAATGCAATATGAGTCTTCTAATATGAAATGCTAAACAGCCATTCCAGAGCATCAAATAATCATATTAACTAGACAATAACACGCTAATTAACATAATTAAATTAATGCTGTCAAGAAATCATAACACATATTTGTTTCATAATGCATAAACCAAAATTAATTATGAAAATCAATCCAACAGAGATAAACAAACATCCATCTCAGTTCTAAAATCATATACAATCATCCCTAAAACTAGGAAATCCAAATACATAATTTTAGACTAATGGAAAGATAGAAAAACTCCCCTATGTAATTCAGTGAGCTTTGGTCAATAACTCTATCACCAATAGGCTAAATAATTAGCCACGCATTGCTCCAAAGCTACCAACAAATTCCATATGCACTGACATCACAGCAATCAAGGAATGGAAAGAATTTGATTGCAGGGGGCCCCTTTTCTCTGCCTTTGACTCGTGAAGATGATGATGATTCTTTCTCTCTCTGGGCTGTTGACCGTGAACGAGGGAAGGGAAGAGGTGGCTGTGCGTGGTCTCTGTTGCGTCGTTGCTGTCTCTCGTCGGCGTATGTGAATAAATCTGGAAGACTGGTGTGGTTTCGCGTGGCGGCGTGGTCGAGGAATGGAGGTGGCTCGCGTCCGTGTGCTCTGGTCATGGTGCCGAGGAAGAAGATGAGTGCGACGCTGTGGCTGGAGTATGGGGGAGAGAGCAAAGGAAGCGGATGGCATCGTGGCTGATCGTGTGCGTGTGTAGGGAATGGAGAGAACTCTCTGGTGGTTGATAGCGTCCAGCTGTGGTCGAGGGAGAAGAATAGAGCCAGGCGACGTGAGTGGCAGAGGAATGACGATGGGATGGTGGTCGCTGTTTGGTGGTGTGTGTTCCCCTGTTCTCTCCCTGTGTTCTCCTTCAGTGGTGGCTGCCAAGATGATGCAGCACGATGGATGGAGTTTTGAGAGAGAGGACGAAGCCCAGATGAAGTGTGTCAAAATCTGGTGCGTGAGCATATGAATATATAGGCGTGGGAATGGAATCGCCGCATGCTGTGGGAGATTGAGTGAGCTGTTGGGATCCAAGAATATAGGAGTGGCGGCCGTGATTCCCCAAAATTGATGCTGTCTGTTACCACAAGGGAATTCAAAATTCAAAGCTAGCGGCTGGTACTCCTCGTGGCTATTTCTCCGTGTGCTCGTGCGTGCAGGCAAGATTCAAAATTTAGGGTTGGGCCACTCTCAATGCTTAGCCCTTTTCTTTTATTATTATTATTATTATCATCATTTTTTATATATTTGAATTTGCCACGATCCTCTTTAGTACCTACAATGCAAAAATTAAGCACCAACAATATCAAAAGTTCAAGGAAACAATTGCATAGATAAATTATCAATTTAAAACCATTTTACCCCCAATTTAATTTAATTCATTGCAAATGTTCTTATTCTAAATTAGTGCTTAATCATGTAACTTTAATCCATAAAATGTGCCAAAATCCCTCAATTATATATAAAATAATGTGTGAAAATATAGTTAGATCACGGCATCTTCCTCCTTTTTTCTCCCTGTGGCGCACGACTTGGAATGGAATTAATGGATCCTGAGGTAATGAACAATGGCCGCTTGTCTCTCCCCAATGAATGAGATGGTGGCATGAATGAGGCTTGGATGGAATCTTATTTTTTTTTTAAAACTCCCCCTCCAAACATGAAGTGGCGCTCGAATTAATAAAGGGTTGAGGGTTTGTGGTATATGGATTTGATCATTTTGGCCCAATAATGAATATCATGGATGCTGACAAATAAGAATGGAATCAGGCTTCATCTTCAGTCCTCTTGATTTCTCTTCAATGGGTGAGTTTTTTTGCAGCAAATGAGCCAATGGGCCAGAGGGATTTGGGCCCAATTCTCAGTCCAAAACTAGTCTAAAAGAAAAACCAAAAGCTGAAAATTCAAAAATCATAAAATTGCTCAATATATGGCTATATGACTCCAACATATCATTTGAATTTATCTTTTAATACTAAATTCTTTCAATAGTACCATTAGTTAGTTTTAATTTTATATATTTTCTATTAATAATAATTAATGCAATTGAACTTAATAAAATCCAACTAATAGTACTAAAATCCCCCAAAATGTTATGAATTCATTTGATAAAATATGAATAAATAAGTAATGCCTCAGTTTCTTGTGAGTGTCCCTATGAGTGCAGCAATGAGGAAAATATTATTCATGCTCTGAGAGACTGTGAGGTTGCCAGGAATGTGTGGATGCGTTTTATTAACCCCTTATATGCTACTATTTTTTTCTAGTGATTTGCAGGACTGGATTATCTGGAATCTTGGTAACGAACCACAATCGAGTAGGATGTCGAGGTGGAACTAGAACAAAGTGTTTGCGATAGCCTGTTGGTTGATTTAGAAGAATCGCTGCTACAGAGTCTTCGAGCACACCAGCTCGCAACCAGAGGAGATTGTCACCAGATGTATCAACAAACTCATGGAAGGTGTTGAAGATGGGCGTTTTAAGCATGCGATATATCAAATACCTGATCGAGCGAACTGCAAGTGGAGCCTACCCCCTGTTGGGTATCTAAGGGTTGATGTTGATGGCTCTGTTAATCGGCATCAGCATGTTGCATGTGGAGGTATTGTTCACGATGATCATGGTAACTGGAAGGGAGGATTTCAAGCAAGTCTTGGCTTCGCATCATCTATGGAAGCTAAGTTGCACGCTATTAGAAAGGGGCTGTTGCTATGCCTAGATAAAGGATTTGATAAGGTTAAATTTTACACGGACTCTCTTGAGGTGATACAACTCATTTTCTCTGAATGCGGATTGTCACATCTATTAAACTATGTAATCAAACATATACATTGTCTCATTATGAGAAGATGGGATCTGGAAATTATTCATAGTCACAGGAAAGCACTTGTTTGTGCGGATAGTCTTGCGAAGAATGGTCATAGACCGAGCACATGATATATTTATCTTCAGGGAACCACCTAGTTACTGCCTAGATTATCTTTACCTCGATGCGGGGTCATGCTTGGGGGTTGCTTCCCCTGGCCTTTTTACTATGTAACTATTCTATAACTCAAGCTTTGCTTGCCTTGCTATTCAAAAAAAAATTATTTTACTCGCATTATATAAATTGTAAATATTATAAGGGATAGTGATTCTTTTATTTTTTTAATATATGACTTAACATTTAATAATTATTTTTTCTTATTATACTACTACATAATATCCTTAATACAAGGTTCAATCTACTTTTACAAGGAGATTTACATATATTCTGAAATACTTATATGTATTATTAGATTATACATCAATTTATATATTAAATAAATTAATTTAAAGAAAAATAATAAATATAACGTGTAATTTACTTTATTTCTATAAAAAGAAGGTATTCTTAGGACAAGAAATAGTATAAAATTTCATAAATGAGTCATACGATCTATTATTTATATTTTCTTGCGGAAAATGTATTATTTATATATGAATTGTTATATTTTTGGCAAGTTATAATTTTTATATTACGTCTGAATAAATCATTTTTATATGATATATATAAATTTTAGAATTTGAAATTAGTATAATGGGCATTATTTATAAACGATAAATATTTCTTATTGTTCAAGCAACATGGTACAATTCTGGCAATAGAACGGAGAAGCTTCCAGAGGGAGGGAACAGTGTGCTTGTTTGAGAACATCGTTTCCCTAATGGTATACGCAAGCCAAGACCAAACTTTCTCGAAATATGTAAAAAAACATTTTTGAAATCTGTAAAACCATATTGAAATCTGCAAAATATCCGAAATCTGTAAACTTCTTTCTCCCAACGGAATTCTCAAACATACTTAGTGTGTGGTATAAACTATCCTAATTCTTGGAGAGAAAGTTACAGGAGACGTGAAGAGATTTTTTTTTTATATTTTTAATGTGTAACTTTAACAATAAAATTTATTTTATTATGAACGTGTAATACAATCAAGTTTTGAAGAATATAAAAATAGATACAATCCCATTTATTCAATCCTAGACGTCAGCCTCTTTTTTTTTTTTTGAAATAGAAAACCCACTTATTAGCCATTTAAATTTATAACGAACTTTTAAGGTCAACGGAGTTGCATTCACAACTTTAAGTGCTTCCCAAGGAAAATGTGTTATTCAAATTACACTTCAACCCTATTTTTTAAAATTATCATTAATTACATTTTTCAAGAGAAAATACCAATTAAATTTAACTAAATATTAAAATCTATATTCAAATAGAAGGAGTACCCAGGTTCGAACACATGATTGATGAGAATGAATTGCTCACCATCAAGTTAAAATGCTCAGCGGCTTAAAATCCATAGGTCAGAACCTGGCAATATTCAGAGTACAAACTGGCAGAAAAAGGACACGAAATAATCAAATCATTAGGAACATTGCTTCACAAAACAACCAATGTGAAGAATGAATATAATCAAACGAAGCCTCTCATACATTCCTAGCAGCCAAAACTGAAATTGTATTCAAGAAAAATCTGTGCAATCTCTAATACAAAATATCCGGTGAAGTTTAACCAGTAACATCAAAAGCTGGTTTGCCATGAAGTGTCCGTTTGGGAATTCGTAGATAAGTACTTTTATGCAAGTCGAGGTAAATATGTGAGGGAGATTATCTCGTTTTACGGAAAAACACCCTTAAACGTACTTTTGGGGAGTAAATAAACTTTTCCAAACAAGCACAAAAGGGTGGCTCAACACCTAATGTTCCCACCAGGTGGGGTCAGGAGAGGGATGGATGTATATGCCTTAACTCCACAAGTGGGGAGGATGTTTTTAGAACTTGAACTGGTGACCTGAAGGTCGCATGGTAGCCACCTTTCCTATTGCTCCAGAGGCAGGAGAAGATGGTTTTCCATAAATATTAAAGTAAAATTTAACATTAGATATTGTTTCCTTGAAATGATATAGAGTTCATCGAATCCACTGGTTATACTCATCCATCCTTATTATGAAGGAGCTTGAACTTGGGGAACCTGCTCCACCATATGCCTTCAATTTCCAAGTTAACGAAGTTCAATATATTTCGAAATGTTGAAGAATAAAATCACAAAGCAAGAAACGTATTGAAACACACTTTTGCAACTTCAGAAGTATCTGTCAAGCAACTATAACTCTTTGTTAGACACATCTTGAACTAAAGAATTTATTCACTGTGCTCAGTTCTCTATGAACTAAATTCATATTGAAAACCAACTCAAAATTTTCCAGTAACATGACATCTATAAATGATCAAACCTGCTCTTACATGTATGGTTTAGCAATGCAATTGAATCTTGAGCGCCATTCACCCAATCCAATATTAAAGGCCCTGAAGCTTGGCAAGCTCCACCAACTAAGACCTCCATCCTCAATATATTTAAGAGTAAGTTCCACATGATCTTTTACTTTTGAGTCCAGCAAACTTGGAACCACACCCTTAATGATATTCAAAATCTTTATGCCTTAGCAATTGCTATATGAGATGCTGGGGAACAAAAAACACGTAGAAGAGCCCTAATTCCTACTTACATCAGGAAATGTAATATCAGCATGTTTGGCAGAAAAGTACTCATAAACACTACTCTTCTCAAGGTTTACATGAACAGTGAGATTCTCACGGCGATCAGTGACGTTATTGGGAATATATGGAAGAACTGATTTCCGGTGATCAAATCCAATAACCCTGGATGAGTAGATATGTTTAGATTAATATGGATTTTACAATACCTATGAGAGGAAAGAAAAAAATCATCAACATAGAGGCAGCAGGAAACTCATTATTATAACAGGTATTCAACCTCCGCTTACTTGCATTCTAATTGCTTTGAAGGTTTCAAAAGAAACTCTTCTGGACCAAGACAGTCAAGAAGATAACATGTCTCAAGGCCTTCAATATTCAAATCTTCAACCCTGGCATACATTTGTGACTTCATCACCAGAACATCCCTGACAAAATATTTCGAGTTCCCATTTCATTCTGGCGAATTTAGATCGTTCGTATTCTTTCTTGTAACTCCTATTGATTGAGTGAGCATAGCGATTGTGCCATGTCATCATATCAAGATATGAAAATACTAAGAAAATTATTTAATTATAACATATGCTGTGAATTTGTAAGTATCGTTAAATTATATTTCATTGTACGAGTCAAGAAAATTAATTTAAAAAATGGCAAATATAATATTTAATTAACTTTGTTAAATTTTCTAAAAAGAAGTTAACGTATTCTTATATTAAGATCGAGAAGTATTATGGAGATTGGAGACCTGGTGTCCAAAGGCTTATAGTCAATAAACCAGGCAAGGAGAAATGCTTATATACTTTTAGAGTATTTATATAGTTATATGCTTTAACAGTATTAAAAATATATCAATTGAGATCATTTTAATTATCATTGATCGATTACTCATATAAAATAATTCACATTTTCATTTTGTTTTAAAGAAAAATCATAGGACTCTTGTTTATTGGTGGCATTTACTTTTTTGCCCCTGATAATAGAAGAGGGGTATAACTCTGATAACAGGTGAGGATTTATAAATCCCATACAATCTTTTTGATGCAACACCAGCAACTCAAATACTACAAATTTTTAAACTAAAGAAAGAGGAACCTGATATTCCTTTTTTAAACTAATGTGTCAGCAAGATTTAGTTATGTTCCTTAAAGATTTGCTTCACCATGATTTTGATTTGGAGAAAGCCAAAACCACAAAAGCTTGATCTTTCTTTTTATTTCCTTTCAACAGATCCTATAAGTGCTTTTGTATCTACTTCAATTCTTAGTGGCATTCATAATTGGAAAATTTACCATCAGATATAAGATAGAAGAATTAATAAACAAAAGGTTCCAAAGATTGATAAAAATAACAGCCGGACCAACTACTGGTGGGACCCGATGATAATTTTGTAAATCTTTAAGATATTTTATTCATTAATTAAGTTACGACTTGGGATGGTGAATTTCCGTTTACGATTTATCATATAATGAAAGTTTAAGATTGGCTCTTCTGATTTTTGGGTTTTATTTCTAGCTTAATGAATTGGGCCTTTTATGTTGGGAAAAAAGAATTGGGCCTTTTATGTTTTTGAGTTAAGATGGGCACTGAATCAATACCAGACCCGTTTAATGTTTGTTGTATGATGTATTGACCCAATGGCCCAATAAGGAAGAACTAGGCTTATCAATGGTTGGATGGCAGAGAAAGGGGGTTAGATGGGCTTAGCAATTGTGGGCCATCAGCTGTGTTTAAATTCTGAAATTTGAGCATTTGGTCTAAACTTTGAGGTCAAACTTTTTAATGGGCAACTTATTTAATTTTAACCCTTTTTTCATATATAAATTTTAAGCAGAAGGTTGGGCTCACCTACAAGCCGAGGGTAGGGCGAAATCTCCCTTCCTCTTAGGTGATACCAATGTTGGGTAGGGTGATTCGTCAATTACCTTCAGGGATTAACCTAAACATCCAGGAGCTATGATACTTCCCCAAACTCCGTGGTGGGGATCAAACCTCTTCCCATTTGGTGAAAAAGCACAATCCTTACAACTAGGTAAGTTTAGCCCTGTTTAATGTTTCCCATTGTTGTATATTCATTAGCCCAGTTTGTTGTATTATATGTATTGACCCAATGGCCCAATAAGGAAGAACTAGGCTTTTCAATGGTTGGATGAGATGGCAGAGAAAGCGGATTAGAGGCTTAGCAATAGTTGGCCATCGGCTTAGTTAAATTCTGAAATTTGAGCATTTGTTCTAAACTTTGAGGTCAAAATTTTTTAATGGACAACTTAATTAAGTTTAGCCCTGTTTTTTTATACATAAATTTTAGGCAGAGGATTGGGTTTACCCACAAGTCAAGGGCAGGGCAAAATCTCCCTTCCTCTTAGGTAATAGCAATGTCAGGCAGGGCAATCTGTCAATTTCCTTCAGGCGTTAACCTAAGCACCCAGGAGATAGGATGTCTCCCCAAACGCCGTGGTGGGGATCAAACCTCTTCCATATGATGAAAAAGCACAATCCTTACCACTAGGCAAGTTTAGCCTAGTTTAATGTTTCCCATTGTTGTATATTCATTAGCCCAGTAAGAGAAGAACTGGGCTTGATGATAGTGGGCTTCAAGTTGGGTCCAAAATCTGAACAATATTCATTTTGTGCTTCAAGCTTTCAATTTGAGGTTCATGTTTTTTTCTCCAATCATTATGGGAGAATGTATCTGCTTAGTCTGTACCACTGTTGCTGACTTGCTGGTAATAGGGCCTAGAGATAGAAGATATAAAGACCAATTTAGCAATCTAATTTGAGGTTGAATCTACTAGAAATGATCACCTCATAACATGATAAATTAAAATTTGAATCTTTAATATGATAGGTATCCATATTTAGTATTTCTATCAAAATTTCTTTTAATATAAAAATACATGTGCTTTAGTAAAAAAAAATCTAACTAAACTGTATTAAACGGGGTATTTTTGGAAAAACCTGTATTCTTAACATAGTAATTTAACTTAACTATATTTTTTTAATATTTGAGAATTAGTTATACATCCGTAATGTTTTCTTCAAATCTGAATTAGGGATTGAAAATAAGGCCCACAAGAAAGCAAAGCTGACGGAGAACGTCTAAGATTCTGGCATTTTGGTCTTCTTTGTAATCTTCTTTGTAACCTTAACCGTTAAAATGGTTCCTCTTTTGGCCTTATAATTTCACAATAATTTTATTAATGGTCAACACAAGGAAAAACCAGGCGAAGACATATTTTAAATTAATAATGGAGAACATTATTGCCTATTTAGGAACTAATTCTCTAAGCATAGCTAACATTTCGGCTTATGGCTAAGATTGTGATTTTTCATGAGTGTGTTATCATTACTGTGTAACTAGGAAGTTTCCTTTTCCTTTTCCCTTTGTATTTTCTTTACCAAAATATAACAAGACAAAGCATTTCATTTGATATTAGGGTTAAGGGTTAAAGTGCATCTAGCACCCTTAAATATTTTTTATATGAATATAACATTATGAAGTATATTTTTAAGTGCGTCTGTCACCTTAAAGTATTTTTTATGTATTTTTTATATCATGGTGTTGGATGAATCAAAAAATATTTTAAAGTTTTAGACGTGCATAAACAAATACTTCATAGTGCTACATGTATAAAAAATGCTTTACTGAATGCACTAAAAAAATACTTTAAGGTGGTGGATAAACCTATGAAAATATTTCTGAGTGCTAAATGGATTGCAACCCTTGATTTTATTAAATATTTTTATGTTCTTCAAACAACTCTGCAAGTAATTTCTTAGAATAAGTTTTGAAGATAAAAAAATAAAAAATATGTTTTCACCAAAAATAAAAAATAAAAAGTATGTTCGAACCATTATTTTATACAAGCATATCTAAAATGGTGAAGTGAATTGTGAAAGAACAGTTTGCTCTATCAGCTAGCATGAATCAGAAAAATTCGAATTTTTCTCTCTTCATCAAAGATTTTTGGCTTCAAAAATATGTTTTCACCAAAAAAAAAATAAAAGTACTGTCACACAATTCTAGACAAAACTTATCACATATTTACCTTGTAAATTGTAAAATCATTTCAAAAAGTTAATTCAAACACACACAAATTGATAAAAATAAAAAAAATAAAAGACAGCCCAAGGGGTTTATAACAGATCCGGCTAGAAGCTACATGATTGACACAGTCGACAGCTTTATTATATGTATAATATACAGATATATATATATATATATTTCCAATGTGTCTGATCCATAACATAAATAATTCCTAATATTGTAACATCAAATTTGAATTGATGCTATTCCTGATGCGTTTGTTATCAAAACTATATCTCCTGTTGAATTGAAACATGTCCCTCATGTGTAGAAAACCTGATCTTCCAACAGAAAAGTACGTTTGTTTTCTGAAAACCCTAGATGGTCAAAAGAGCTATTGCTAAAGCAGTTTTAATCTGTCATAGAAATCAAAATTTCTTGGTTCTAATCCTAAGAATGAAAGAAAAAACATGTATATATATAAATATGTATATATAAAAATATATCTACATCACATACAATATTTTTTTTTGACCAGCACACACAAAAATATTTATGCGTGTATGTTGCTTCATAATAAGTTTGAAGGAATATAATTAATATACCCCAGATCCATTGCTTTGGTTGGTGGCTCACGAGATTGAGATTGTGGCTGCTGGCTTAGCTGCAGGTTGGTTGTTGCATTGCTGGGAGTGTATGGAGGATTGAAACTCTCATTTTCTTCATTCTTAACCCCTGCTTCACAAATCTAATTAAAAATACAAAACATGAAAACATTTAGTTTTTAAACATATGTACTGCCTCATGTTCTTGGCTTAAGATTAAGTTGGCTCGTCTAGAAGATTAAAAAATTAAATAAATTACTTTATAATATTTATATTTATCATTTTTTTAAAAATAATTTACTCGACTTATAAAATGATATAAAATTTATTGATATACATGAGTATTTTATATTGCATGATATATTCTATAATTATGTACTCCTCTGGTCTTGAATATAAGACCTAATTAATGAGTTCATCATGATTATAGATGTAAGACATATTTCCTATATTTATCACTTTTTCCCAAATTACTTGTATTGACATTCTATTAACAATAATCCAGTAAGAGAGGAGGAGATGGAATTGAGGAGATTATTATGGTGTCTTAGAAAATATGTCATATTAATTAACTTAACTAATTTCCTTAATATAATAAAATTATATAAATATGTCTTATTTATTTAGCTTTCTTAATCTCCACGTATTAAAAGACCGAAATTAATGTAAATGCGTGTGTGTACATAGTGTTGAACTCTTGTAGAATTGAGAGCAAGCTTGTTGATGGTGAGACCGGAGTAAATAAATTATAAGAATGAAACAGATGAATATATGATGTTTGGTAAAATGTTTTTCACAAACTTAATTATACCTTTTCTAACTCTGCATTTTCTTTCCTTATGACTTGGATCCTTTCATACAGTTCAACATTTTCTAGACCAATTTGATTTCCCTACGATAGCATAAATAAATTTACTCAGAGTCAGAATTTGTGGGAAGATCAGACGCATAATTTCCTCATGACTACCTTTTGCTGTAGCCCTTGAATCTCATCAATTAAGACTTGGTACTGCGGATAATAAAATGATCAAGTTAATTAAGTACTTGTTCTGTAATATAGTGAGATGATAAATTGAATAAGGTTTAACGTGCATCTAGAATCCTAAGGTATTTTCTTATATGCATTCATTCAGCACCATAAAGTCTTTTATTGTGCATATTCATAACACCCTGTAGTATTTTTTTAAGTGTTTTTAGCTCCTAAAAGTATTTTTTCTGAAACATATAGCACCATGAAGTATTTTTTGGTGTGTTCAGCGCCTTAAAAATATTTTTTGAGCATCTAGCGCCAAAGTACAAAATATTTTAGACAAAAAAAATTATTTCACGATGTTGATGCACCCCATGATACTTTAGGGTATTGGATGCATTTTAAAAAAATACTTTTTGGTGGTGGATGCTCCTTAACCCATTGAATAATGAAGATTTTAGGGCTTGTTTGCCTTTACTTTCTGAAAATCTAGTTTTGGTTTCAAAATCTAGATTTGTCCAAATACAAAAAATTTCTGAAAAAACTATTTTGGCTTGTTTTGAAACCTAGGTTTTCTATTTCTTATTTTTTTATCTTTCCTCTTTTGTACTTTTTTCCTT